>JAEIFU010004329.1:0-16398 GCA_018904235.1 Lordiphosa stackelbergi | reverse complement strand
TTTTTAATATAATATTTATCCATTTTTAGGTCTGCTAGCGTGAAGTTCCATAAATAACGGAATTAGAAAAGCTTTAACACCATAATTTTTAGGAGATAAACTAAATAGTCGGTCTTAGTATACATAGTATAGTACTTAGCTTAGTATACACCTCTGTTAAATGCACTGAACGATAGCGCACGATGAACTAACCTTTTTGTAAACTGCTCTTTTCCAGAGGATTGGCGTATTATCAAAATAACCCCAATTCCAAAGAAAGACATTAAAAACTATCGACGTATTTCGCTCATTTCGGTGTTGGCAAAAACCTTAAATGCAATGTTCAAGGACAGACTTGCAAGAGTTGTTGATAGTATCAACAACTCTTGCAGCATATTCTTCTACTGAGATCTGTTACAAATGACTACATCAATTAAAGACGGCCTCACGCCAAAAATTGGAGTAAATGTGTACAAAAGTTTTATTCGTTCCAAGCAGGAATATGCCATGTCAATTTTTGCTAACATGAATGTTGGTACACGTCGAGCTGTGTCGGTGGCTCAGGCAGGAGCGCCTGTATTTGCCTTGGCGGAAGAATTACCACCCGAATTAAGGTCGTCTTTGATCACGGCCAAAGAAATTCTGTCAACAATGAGTTCCACCAAAATAAAAAAATACTTAAAACAAAAAAAAAATAATAATATTTTTTTTCTTTTTAAATTTAAAATAAAATATTATTTATTTACAATAATTTAGCAGGGGAAGACCTCAGAGCCAACACATTAGAAAATCCACCAAATGTGTGTAAATTGCAATATATGAATTTCTGCAATCAAAGATTTTCAGAAAAAGCTGCAAATTTTTAGATTGTTTCATCAACAAAGAAATGTATTTACAAACGAAGAACTTTGAAATATGAGTTAAAAACGATCGTTGAAAGTCGGGTTGAATATTGGAATTCATTTTGATTAACCGCCATTTAGACGTGGCAACAGTTTACTGAAGGTTCATTCTAACGATTCCTATCGAAATCTCTTTTATATCGACACCATAGGACAGATAAAAATTAAATATTCTACACAGAATACGGGCAGAGAAAAACCTACTCTTCTCCTTGAAGGTTTACGCCCGCCTCTGCTTAGTTGTTAAAAAAATTGTTGATGTAATTTTTGAAAATACCGATAAACTTGTTGACAAAATGGGATTTGAGTTAAAATAATTGCTTATATGACGCTTGGCAATTTTTTCACATTGTACACTTCTGTTGTACGATGGTTCAGCACTTACAGGCCTATTCCGGTTTTCACTTAATTTAATTTGTTCAAATTCGATTTGGTCACCTGTTCCGATTTTCACAATTCAAAAGATTTAAATTAATTCTAGCCGATGAATTAAAAGTTAATGGTTTTTTAACTTAGAGGTGTCAAAATATTGGCTTAACATTATTTTGTACCAACGTTTAGTGTATTTAGATACGTTCTGCAATTTCATTTTTTTAAATAATTTGTAACATAACAATCAATTTTTTATGAAGAGACTTTGACTTGAAGACTTTGTCATGTGCCTGCCAAATCGAACTCACAAAAGAAAGTTCAACCTGTTCTAAGAAGCTTTATTATCAACTTTTTTGACATTTCCCCATTTTTATGTTTGCAGCATATTAAGGTGAAAAAAGTGGCCAAAGGAAAACCAGAACAAAACGTTCGAATTGCAAATCTAATGCAAATCGTTCGAGTACCAGAAAAACTAAAATAAAATCGTTCGATTTTGTTTCACGCAAAATCGAGAAAATATAAGAAAACCGGTAATAGGCCTGTTAATGACGTATTGAACTTTTTATAGTGCCACCATTTACTACGCCACCCATATGGAGATTTTATATTTCTTTTTGGGCTTGAGATTTAAAGTACCTCTCGACATCCTTGCTCTGGATGGTTTGATACCAGCACATACTTGTAGAAACTGCCAACACAGTGGAGGACTCCATAATTACACTGGGTCCAAGCTGGAGCACACAAGAAACTATTTTTTCGGGCCAGCAGCCGTTAGAACTGATTTGAAAACTCGGACTACACTTCGAGGCACACATAAAATCGAAATTCGATAATTTTTTCCCGAATGACAATCCTTGTCACCTCGTCAACAGCTTAACGGATTTTTTCTCTGCTGAAAAGATTGAACACCTACCATCGTGCCTATATATGTCTAAGGACAGACTCAACAGCACCCCATTGATGTGAAAAATCGGAAATAAAGGGAATGAAAATACTAAAAAAAACTTGTCTAGTTTTAGGTAATAGTAAGGAATACCACTTCTGCTGTCACTGTCAAATATTAAAAATACAATACAATTTTTTTACATACAAGGTCTCACATTTAAATAATTGCCCAAATTTTGATGAAAACTTGAATGCAGATTTGCATAACCAAAGTTCCCAAGTTCCCAAATTAGGGCTATTTTTTGCCAAACTTTCATCAAATTATGTGCATGTGTGACCTTAGCTCTAGCTCACTAATATTGTTTAAGCAGATTGTGGATTGATAATTTTATAATCTTCGCGCGATTAAAAAAACTTGCCTGCGGCGCATCTTTCCCAACATTTTTGCCTATAACATTTGTTACGTTTGTTTGACAAGATCTGCTTTATGTTTGCGGTCTGTGCTATTAAAATTGCTGGTAGAGAACGAATTTGTTAAAATTTTCTCAAATATTGCTTTTTCCTGTGGCCAAAAGCCATCTGGGTCACTTTCTACTTTTAATGTTGTGAGTGGGTTTTTGAGAGAAACCCTTTATCACTGAAAATTATTTAATGAATCAAACTTTTTTACGATCTCTCAGTATACCTGGCATTTAAAACATTTTTCAAACGGTGCAAAAAGCATTTGTGAATAAAATAAATTAAAAAAAACCCAAAAAAAAAAAATAAAAAATCCTACCCCCCCTTAAATATCATAATATGTTAAATATCAATTTGTTTTTAATTTAAGTCTAAGCTACGTTTTTGTTCTACATTGCTTAGTCAAATTCGTTACAGTTTTCAAGACAAAGTTATAAAATGGTACAAAATGTGGAGAAAACATGATTTAACGACTTTTTTGTAATTTTGAGTTTTAAGATGTGACTGTTGTGACTTGCGACCTCGAAATGTTTTGTAAACCAATCCAAAAGCAACAACTTCTTTTAAGACGTCAAAGCGAAATTTCAAATAGTTTACAAGTTATGGAGTTGCAAATGTAAATCAAAAGCCGAAAACTTCAAAGTGCAATAACTAGAGAACGGCAGCTTACCAGACAAAACCCAGACAGGGTTTTTATACTACCCTCATACCCTTTCAGAATTTTTTGGTCTCCACAGTATCAACTTTTTTGAGTTCATAAATGTGTCACAGTGTTATTGATGGTGATATTGGATTGGGCATTTCATTCTATAGATGACAACCATTAATATATGTACAAGACTGATAAGGACATATTAACGGTTTTTGCCGAGATTCTTGCCATTAGATTCGCCTGTAAGTTTACTCAGGAAAAAAAGGATTTTCCTTTTTGTAATTCTGACTGATAGTTTAGGTGCCTTAAATCTTCTTAAGAAAAAAGAGTCCAACCCTTACCTAGTTAATCAAATACACAAGATGCTCAAATATGTAGAAGCCAAATTTATATGGACTCCAAGTAATAAGGGCTAAAAAAGCTGACATGCTAGCAAAAAAAGCAGTTGAATTTTTCAACTTCAGTGTTAAGGAGTCTAAAGGAAAGGATACATAATAACTGGAATAATCATTAAAGGGAGCAGTGCTCTCTCAAAAGCCCAGGCTTTCAGGAAATATTTCCTAATATTTTTGATAAGCTTTGGCACCAAAATGTAAATTGGAAAGCGTATGATATAAAAGTATTAAAGTATCACATATGATAATGTTTATCTCCATACAATCAAAGCCCCCTCTACGAACATCTGTCAGGAGTGTAATTTGTTAGATGATGCTGAACATTCTATTTTCAACTGCCGGAGATTTTCTCTATATATTTTATAGCTTTAATGATCTTAATACATTACTTATGTCAAAAGAGCTTCTATTTTACAGAGAGCTCGCCTTGTTCGTATGAGAAGCCGCATTGGAATTTTAAGTACCTACCAGTTATCTGAATCCCTTTTGGGTTTTACTAACCAAATCGGTTCATGGGGCAATGAACAACCAGTCCTAAGGGCTGCTACTGACTGAAAATATCGATATATCGCATCTGGACAATGTTCACACGTCCAATATCGCTGCCTGTAAACGACAGCTAAGCAAAAAAAAAAAAAAAAGCTTGTCAACCCCCATCATTTATTAGGTGTTAAAACAAAAAGTGGGGCACTGGCGTAGAAGAAGGGGGGGGAGGACAAAAGTGAAGGGTATAATACGCTTAAGCTTGGTATACACCTCAACAAAGCTACTGCCAAAAGAAAAGACTCCATATAAAAATAACATACTAAACAAAGGGCTTAGGTGTCAAAAGTTTTGTGAGTTATAGAATACACAAATGAGAGCCTTCTGGACTATTATTATTATATTAATAATTATATTAACTATGAGGAATCCAAAATCTGCTTTAATGCAAATATTGCCCTAGGCATTCGGTATAAACACCACCAAACCCAAACCACTGTGGGTAGAAACAATTTCGGGTACACCATTTCGCGTACCCCACACCGTGATGATATTATCCTCCGAGGCCACTATAGTACACTGCGATCAGTGACTTTCTATGGACAAAAATGAGACAACAGTTCAACAATTTTGCAAAATTAAGATCAATATATAAAATAAAGTGAAATAATCAAATTTAATAAATATTATATAAATTTCTTTCTATGACGCCGCTCAATTTGCTTCCGATTAAAATTGATTTTTGTTTTTATATTGTAGCTAGTGTTTAAATTCTTTTTCAATCTTCTATAAATTCGGCATATGTAGGTTTTTCAATCTTTGTGATTGTGTTTTCAAGGAAATAATTCAAGAGTCGGAGTGAGGCTTTTCGTGCTCTTGGGCATAAAAGCGGTGCTCGAGTTGACTAGAGCGGAGATAAAGTTTTCGTAGGCGTCGTTTAGAGTGATGGATAGGGTGGTATGCAGGGCTATCTGCTGTTTTGAGTCTTTTTGTTAAAATGTTCACCAAGAGAAATGGGAAGATCTTCTTAAAGTTCGTTTGACCCGTTGGCGGTTATTGGTATCATTAAAAAGTTCCAACATGTCTTCAGTGGTAGAAATATCAATGTTTAGATTAATGTCTGCTTTTAAATAATGTCGAAAGACTTTAAGGTTTTAGTAAATGTCTTCTATGGCATGCCGCCGTAAGCTTCCTGGTGTTTATTTAAAATCTTTTTTATGTTTAAATTAATGTCTGCTTTCAAATGTTGTCGAAAGACTTTGAGGTTCAATTCTCGTTCGGAGAAATCCAAAAAGGCCTGGTGCCACCGAAAGACAGAACTTCTTGCTCAAGCAACATCTGGGTAAGCCTGCTAGAGCATATCAAACGTCTCTGTTGCAGATTTACCGAGTTTCATACAGAATTTAATCACGCTGTATTTCAGAACAGAAACACGTTGCGCGAAAATGCCTGTCCTGACTCTCAATTTGTGGTATCATGATGTAGGAGCGTGTGTCAAAGAAATAGTATGCTACTTCAAAGTGATACTTCTCCATCCAACAGCTGAAACTATTAAATTCAAAATTGTTTCCCGATACCTGATCAGGGATCAGTTTTTCAGTTGAACAAGCCCAATATTATCGCTTTCCACTAACTTCTTTCTGAGCTCCTCTTTTTATTTTTAGCTATTTCTAGCAATTATTTTTAGTTTTTGCAAATTTACCAACTCTGATTATTTTATTATTTCAACACAAAGGCACTATTAAATATGAAGGACGATGGCCATTAAGTGCTTCTCTTTGATGATGGATATTTCAAGAAAACATGTGATGGCTTGAATGTCAGATATGCCATAGTGTCCATTCAAGAAATTAGAAATCCTTCACCGAAAATCCCTTTGGGACCGGTTACGAGGTGGTAAGTGTTTAATGTTTTGAAGAAACTACAAAACTAATGAAGAACGAAGTACGGTATTAAAGATGTTAGATTATATTTTTAGATTAAACGACTGGTTTGTACAGATATTATGACTTAACTCTAACAACGGGAACATAGTTGCGTTCTGTCCCATTTTTCGCGGACATTACACACGTGTGTGATGGCACGAAAGTGCTCGCAGCTAGGTTTCGTTAAAACTGAGCAGTTTTCAGGGTCGAATTATAAATAATAAAAAATAAAATAAATTTGTGTTCGGTAACAGATATTCAGGGAAGAAAAGATGATAATTCGTTGCTTGTTGGAATGGAAAATCTTATGTTTAAGTTTTTCCAGGAAATCAACAACAGGTAATTTTTTAACAAGAAGTGTCGAACGAAAGGCTCGGGATGTTCGTTGCTGCGGTGACAGGTTCTCTTCTGGTGAAAACAATGCCTGTGTAAAATCCGTAAGGATTGCAATAATTGTCTTGTAACAAATATTCGATGCATACCTCGCTAGTCTGTAACGTCCTTAGTTATTTTTTTTTTTTCAAAATAGATTTTGGCGGTTTTAAGTTGTTCCGTATTTAGAAGCAGATTTTTGGGCGTTTCTGTTTCAGTTCTGTTCGGTATTCAGTTTTTTTTTTATTGAAAAGGTTTTCGGTCTTTTTTCAGGGTTTTCAGTTTATTTTGACAGGGTTTCGGTTTTTTTCTTTTCCCGGGTCTTTCGATCTTTCTTGTGGGGCTTTCGGTTTTCTATTTTTTTTTCTTAGATCAAGTTTTGTCCGTTTATTTTGGGATCAGATTTTGCACGGTTTTTTGTTATTTAGGTCAAAGTTTTCACGGTTCTTTTTTGTTTTTATTTACGTATTTAGTGGAAAACAAGGAGAAAGTTTTCTTCCGCCGCGACTGTACTTTATAGCGTGCGCGAGTTACCGTATATACCACGGCTACCATGGAAATGTATGGTTGGAGGATGTATAATATCTCACAAGAAAGAAGAAGAGATGAAGCAACGACACTATAGCAGAGAGCTATTAATCAAGCAGTCGTCAGTTAGAAATAATTGTCAACTAAGTTGGTTTCGGACACATACACAATATTTTATAATAAACAAAAAATCTAAAATTCGTTAAAACAGTGAGTGTGCTTTTGGGAGGGAGCAGCCTGGTGTCCAACTATAACTCGCGCATCGACCGAGCACCTGGAGAGTCAGGACAGGCATTTTCAATAAATTTGGCTCAAAAAATGTTTTTAAATCTACTCAGTCCTATTCCTTTCCGGACAAAACCTGTATTAGATTCCACTGTGGCCTTGGTAAGGAATAAAGCTAATGATTAATTAATATAATTAATTAGTAAAATTTTTTCGGAATCCTCTAATTGCTGTTGATGATCCCTCTGCTCCTCCTACTGTTGCTGTAGATGGTCCGCCTCTTCATCCTTCTTCTTCTCCTGTTGCTGGTTCTCCTATTTCGTCTCCTCCTTCCTTTATCTTTATCCCGGCACCAAGAAATCGCTTCGGTGATTTGCTATTGGAGCCCAGCACCTCAAACCAAGACAGAGCAATCGCCAACGAGGAGCAGGTATCTACTTCTTCGGAATCAGATGGAGGAAATTGTCATCCTTTACGTCCCCCTGATGAACCTGCTGCTTTGTGATGACGAATGTTCGGCAAGGGAAGAGGGTGACCCTGCTGCTGATCAAAAATCTCAAGCAAAACATTTCAAAGAAAATGGTATTAAAATATAAGAAACATACGCATTTATAAATCGCTGAGTGCCACTCTCGATATTCATGAAGCACTGCAATAGCAAACGCAAACTACGAAACACCACCTAAATATGAAGCTGGAGGATCCACTCCAGCAGGCATTAATACTAAAGTATTTAAACAAAGGCGCTGAACTGAAAAAATTGCTTATTGAAAAATGCAAAACGAATAATAATGATTTAAAGTGCAAAGCCAACATTTTAGAAATGAGGTAGCAAGGCGAATTGGATTAAGCCTTCGCCGAAGGCTTCTTCAATTTCAATGGTCATTCCACCCACAGATGCAATGGCGCACGAGATTGGATGCGAGGCAGAACTCCTCCGATTGGGAGTTGTATTTTTAAGGAAATCGGCACCCCAGGGTCAAACACGTACTTTAAGAAGCTGAAGAAGAAAAGGCTGAAGAGAACTCATTCCTCTTGGTGGACATTTTAACAAAAAGGCTCAAACAGCAGCTAGCCCTGCATACCACCCTATCTAACACTCTAAACGACGCCTACGAAAACTTTATCTCCGCTCTAGTCAATGCGAGCACCGCTTTTGATACTCTTGAGAAGAATTCAGTACCAGCTGATACGTGGCCAAAAGCAGGTGGAGGGAGGAGGCACTGAGGAGACAACCGCCCGCAAACTCTCCAAGGAAGAGCTGAAGCCTGAGTACATTCTTAGACGGCGGTCAAAGTTTTAGTTTACATTTATTTGTATAGCCTCATTGAACACACAAAAAAAAAAAAAAACAGCTATGCTTTCATCAATATCAAAGCTGTTCCAGAAAGCTGTCTTTAAAGTCCTCAGCGACGAAGTAAATGAAGCTGATGCTGCTCCATCACACCAATTTCGGGAATTTAATAGAGCTACAAACCAGTTCCATCATCTAATATTCGTGGCTCACTTTGAACTACCTGGACGCTTCGAGCTCCGAACGAGAAGCAAACTTGCTTGAGGGCAAGGCTGTCTTAAGTAGTGATCGCTCCGTTTCCAGCTCACGCAATGGTGAGGCGTTTGCTCCATTTGCTCGATACATGCTCGATAAATATCGATATTTGGCGTTAGGCGCTTTATTTGAAAGAAACATCCTTTAGGCTGAGTTTACATTGAGGCACAGATCGTCACATTTCCGTGTCACAGCGCAATGTGAACGGCAAATGGCTTGTCACAAAAGTCGTGTGACGCCAATGTAAATATTTTGGACTTTTGAGTATTTTGGTCACAGTGCGTCACAGACAACACGGTCACAGTGTGCCCCTATGTAAACCCGGCCTTATACATTTGGTAAAGGTAAATTTGCGTCATTTATTGTAAAGTATTTTTTAATTGTAATTATGTAAAATGTGGGTATTTTTTTGAAATGTTCTGTTCCTCAAGGCGCAAAAAATTCGTAATAATATCTAGTTACCGTAGTAAAAAACCAAACTTCAAAATTTTAACATTTAATACTGGCGCCGTGGGTTTAAAGTTCCGCTTTTTCATTTTACTTTTTCGTAGAAGTAACCTTTGAGATGCCAAACTTTGTTCTTGAATTAAAAATCAGCAGCATTTATTTGATTGACGCGTTGCGGGCAGAGCTGGATTCAGCAAAGCTACCTTCTAGAAAAGATGTATTTTTGGTTCTTCTGCATAATATAAGAGTATATTCACACTGAGGAACATCTGACATCTAACTTTATTATCAAAGATGTTCCATAAGCATTTGCCGTGCCAAAATTTGATCATCATTCCAACATCTTCTGGGGATGTACCTATTTTACTTAGTTTCAAACAGCATATTCTCGATGCACAGAGAAAAATATCCGTTCGAGTTGTAACGAAATCATGAACTTTTGTTGACGATAGTCTGCTAAGCACGCTTTTTCGATATTTATGAACATTCGTTCACATTATGCCATGAACATTTTTTTCTCATACATGAACGGTTTGGGCTTGTCTTATAAACATTTTGTGCTAAACTTACGTTACATTTATACATTACATTTTGCGCTTGGGTTATGAACAATTCAGGCTTGTTTTAAGAACATTTTGTGCTCGCTTTATGAACCGTTTGGGGTTATGCGTCAAGAAACTTTTGTTGTCGCTTTATGAACCGTTCGGGCTTGCTTGAAGAATATTTTGGGCTTGTTAAAGGAACATTTTGTTCTCGCTTTGGCCGCTTGCTTATGAACGGTTTGGTCTTGATTCATAAACAATCAGGCCTGTTCCCGTTTTCGATTTCGATCAAATCATGTGGAATCGGAATTGTTAATGTTCTCGCTTCCAAAAAACGACAGTGTTATTCGACTTTTAAATTCAAAATCCCAATTACCTTCAATCTACCCTCTTAATGGCAAAAAGATTCGACTAAATTCTTTAATCGTTTCTTAGAAATCACAACTCTTACTAATTCCGATTAATCGGATTCGGAAACGGGAACAGGCCTGAATTTGTGTTCTATTTATGAACGAATAGGCACGATCCAAGACCATATACTCTGTTCCATTTCAACCACCATTTTACAAACAAATTATACTTATGCTGTGCAAAGGAATGATACATGTTTTAATTTATTTATTTTTTCCTTAAAGCCTAGTACGGAGGGCGTTCGAATTTTCCTTCAAGAAATTTGCCTAATATTCCTTTTGTGGTGGCGGATCTAGGAATTGGCTAAGGGGGGATCACTTAAGATTGTTCGGACCTCATTGTGTTTTTCAGAATTGATAGATCTTAGGGTAAGGATATTATATAAAAGTATTTTGTGCGGTGAACCGCATGTGTGCGGCGTAACCGGATTTCACAAACTTACTCCCACACACAAAACATAGAAAGGCTCTGTCGGAATGAGAAGGGCGAATTGCCACATTTCGACCCCAAATCCAGATTTCACAAGCGGCTTCCGTAAACCCAGAATGTATACATAAAATTTTCACTGGTTCACTGGTCTTTTTTGCTTATAACTTGACAGCCGCTCATCCGATCTCTATCATTTCTTCGGCAAATCGATACATAATGCTAATTTGTATCGTATTTGTATTTGATTTGTATTTTAATCGACCCGGCTGTTGATTCTGATCAAGAATATATATACTTTATAGGGTCGGAAATGATTCGTTCTCCCTGTTACTTAAACTTAAACCCTAAACTTAATTTAATCTGTGTACCTTTGACACAGAGTGTAAAAAGGTTTCGGCCGATATAAATGTCTTGAGCGAAACCGAGATTAATTTCGGTTGTATTTCCTAGTTTGGAGAAAAAAATTAGAAAAAGAAAAAGCGCCGCAGGCAATTTTTTTTTAATCGCGCGTGAAAAAGAATTTATAATTGAGTATCGCCAAACTACTCAAACAATAAACATTGAAAAAATCTGCAGGATGTCTAGGGCATATTTTAAAATTTTAAAAGGAACGCATGGATGGCCGCCTCTACTTTGTTGTATAATAATTCTTTATAGTTCGCGGCCCATTGATGAAATTTTTTCAAAATTGTTGTTCAGAACGGTCGTATACTAAATTTGTACTAATTTCTTTTTAGATGCCTCCTTCTTAGTATAGTATTTTGCATATAAATATTTTACATGGGGGGTTAAAAAGCGTCATATCCTCGTATAGCGTACCTCGTGCGTAAGCTGTTGCGTTTTTTAACGACCATTTAAATGGGGAATTTTCAACTCAAGTGACATTTCGTCTGCAACTTTCTTGATTTTTTTCAAAAAATACATCGAAAGATGATTCATTTTTTCTTGTTTTAAGTAACAATTCAATCACATTGATGAAGTGAGCACAGGCTGATGAAATCTAAAGTTCTGAAGCCTGAAGAGTACTACTGAGTACTCAGAATTGCAGCACTGACGGCAGTAAAAACATGTAAAGAGATCAGAAATTACTTTTTTTTTCAATTTTGATGATGCCTCGCTGTCTCATTCTTTAACTTTACTAATGCTCCAATAATGTAAAGGACCAACTCATCGAGTGTGTACACTCATTCATGTTTTTTTCGTGCATACAATCGTTTTCATCAATCGACAATAGTTCGCGATTAGAATGAATCTTCGCGCAAAATTAGTTAAAATATTTCCCTGTATTTTCAACGATCGGTCGTAATATTTCAACCCATATCCAACGTTCTTCGTTTGTAGATACTTTTCACTGCTGATGCCTGTTTGAAACAATCTAAATATTTGCATCTTTTTTCTGAAATTCTTGATTACTACAAATGTTTTGCTCTTTGCATAGATTGGGTGAATTAAGACATTTGGGCTCTGAGGGGGGGGCTTCAGCCCCATAGCCCCCCCCCTGGATCCGCTACTAAAAAAAAATAATTTCTCCCCCTTTCCCAAAAAAAACCCTTTCCCCCTAAATTAATATTTTCCGTCAAACTAAAAAATTTTGCAGACGATTTTTTAGTCTTGCACTCCATTTTTTTTTTTTTTGCCTTGCCTTTTGACAACTGGCACAAGGAAAAAATGACTGCACAATATCTCTGGCAGAAATATCAGCTGTTCGATACAGTCCACACTGTTCGTCGATATGGCAAAAATTCCTTGTGTGTATTGCTTGGCTTTTTGCGTACCCAACATCAGAATGAGGCAAGGAAAAATTCCTTAAGGAATTTTTTTTATATGGAGTTTGACAGCTGAAGGAAAATTCGAACGCCCTCCGTACTAGGCCTAAATATGTAATAAATTAGGTCAAAGAAATTAAATTTAACAACAACGAATGCTTAAAAATAAGCGAAACTCCTGCCGAAGCCCCATGGGAGGAATAGCCTCTCGCAAATCATCTCTATCCATGAATTTTAGGCTGTTGAAGGTCACTTGCGCTTCTATTGAAATAAATAAATGAGTAAAATGTTCGATTAATCTGTACAGAATGATTAATCTAATAAAAAGTATAGCCTAGTACGGAGGGCGTTCGAATTTTCCTTCCAGAAATCTACCTAATATTCCTTTTTGTGGAATGTAAAAGGCAGTGTGACCAGGTAAACTCAAAAGAAAATAACGAAATCGGAAAATAAATTGGCCAGCTGATTTGTATTTTGATTATAAGATTTAAATAAAATGAGGCTCAATGCACAACATGAAGGAAGTTGCAATCAAAGTTGCAGTGGCAGCTATTAAAATGAAGAATGTGAGCAATACTACAGAATTGTATTCGCATGTTGCAGTCTGCACGACGGCATTTTTTAGGGCGAGCAGGATCCCACTCAGGTGCACATATCGCTGCAACGCAAGATGGCTCAATTCATGCCTTGGGACGTGCCGTGAAACAACATGGCAAGTTGCGCAAGCGTGGCGCAAGATTCCATCCTGATTGTCTGGTGCAGGAGTATGAGGCAGCCACACGAAGTGATTATATGCAATCCTTTTCTCAACTGGACACCAACTGCTTCACAAGCCCTTTTTGTAAATGCGGTGTCTAGTTGCTTGCCATCTGTGGTGTCCCACAAACAGGCATTGTTTTTAACTGCTTCAAATAAATATTTTGTCGCCATTAAAAATCTTGCAGATGATTTATTTACTTTTGCCTTGCCTTTAGACAACTGAAAAAAACAAAATTTATCTAAATTTTATATTTATAAAAATCATTTTTGTATAAATTCCTTTTGTTTTTTTTTTTCATACACAAAAACAATAAATCAAAAGATAATTGGCTTCGTGCTTCCTTAGAAAATTAGAAGTTACGAAGTTTCATACAAAAAATTGAGGGAAGAAGAAGCAGAATTTTTATTATATTATTTTTCTTTATTTTTACCAATATATTTGTGTCAATTGGTTGTCTCATGTAGATTGATTATGAGTTTGGGCATTTGCACTACGGTCACACCGGCAGGTCTGAAAAGGCACTAAAAGTAAGTTGACAGCCCCTTTGGACTCGCTAGTTTGTTGATATGTCCCTTGCGCGCCAATTTTAAAAAAAGAAAGCAAGCATTTCAAAGAGGAGGAAAATTTTTTTTTTCAAGCACATGTAACTATGGTTGGAGATTAAGAAAAAGGACTATAGCTAAGTTCATACAGGCAAATAATTTAGACAAATTTTGATGAATATTTTGCTATATAGGCCAAATTAGGGAACTTTTCAGCCTAATTTGATCAAATTAATTGCATATGAAACCAT
The DNA here is from genome assembly GCA_018904235.1 of Lordiphosa stackelbergi. Taxonomy (NCBI): domain Eukaryota; kingdom Metazoa; phylum Arthropoda; class Insecta; order Diptera; family Drosophilidae; genus Lordiphosa; species Lordiphosa stackelbergi. Next base: position 2,524 of record JAEIFU010004329.1, on the reverse strand, counting down.
AGTTTTAGTTTTAAATACAGTAAAACTAATAATCAAGGCAATTTGAATCACATTTTGGCCAAATTAGTTGCCTGTGTGAACTCAGCATAAGCAATGACCTAGGCCAATTAGTATGAGCATCTGTCTCTTCAGCAATGTCTGCAGGTGTCTTGTACCAAAGGCACATACAATATTTTTAATTTTTGGTTTAATTATTAACAATTCAGATTTAACTGTTTTTTGCAGCACTTGTTTTTATTTCAAAAATTTTTTAAGTGTCACCATATGCGCGCACTCATAAAAATACTTAATATGAATTGTCATGTACATTGTTTTCAAATCAATGAGGATGAAGTACATTGCTACGAAATCCATCTAGATGGTTAGCCTTGAACATGAGCAAACGAAACGCAACAAATCCACCTAGATTTGCAAAAACAGGAACATGAGAAAACGTTAAAATTGGCTTTGGGCCTTATTATGCTTGAGCAAAACCAGCATTCAGAATGCACCATGTAACTTCACTCTGCTTCTACCTGCACCGACCAGCTGAAGTGCTTTCAGCAAAAGTAATTTCGAAAAAAATACATACAAAAAACATGGCAGAAAAACCAGAGCGAAATAGTTGTTTTTGAATTATTTTTCTATGACGAAAAAATGTCTTTAATTTTGGCGGTGAAAAAGCGGAATGTCATTTGTGATCTTTTGACCCCAAGCATTCGTACTTAAATTAAATTAAGTTGTAAACAAGGCTTGAGGAGAAGTGGCCGAGCATCTACAAAAAATCAACTTGGCATTAAAACAAAATACAGATGATCGATCAGTGTGACCTACCGCCAACTAAATTAAAAATACCAAATACTGAAATTTTTTGGCTAATTTTTTTTAAAGTCTGGTAACACTACTCTTACGTTCCACGGCGACGAAAGAACGAAAGTCCGTATGGGCAAAACGGAAACATTACAGTTGCCATCTTTCCCAACATAAAACACATATAAATGGTAAAACAAAAAATTAAAAAAAAGAAGTTTCGTTAAAACTGAGTTGAATTATAAATAATAATAAATTAAATGAATTTGGATAATAGTGGGGAAAGCAGTATAATTCGATTGCCTTGTTGGAATGAAATTTAAAGGAAATATAATCTACATTTATAATCTCGAATGCGACAGGCTCGGGATGTTTGTTGTGTCAGGCTCTCTGGTGAAAACAATCATGAGACAAACTAGTCTGTAACGTCCTTAGTTATTATTTTTTTAAAATAGATTTTGGCGGTTTTAAGTTTTCCGTATTTAGAAGCTGATTTTTGTGCGTTTCGGTTTCGGTTCGGTGGAATTCAGTTTTTTTTTAATTGAAAAGGAATTTTTCGGTCTTTTTCAGGGCTTTCAGTTTATTTTGACAGGGTTTCGGTTTTTTCTTTTCCCGGTCTTTCGATCTTTCTTGTGGGGCTTTCGGTTTTCTTTTTATTTTTTCTTAGATCAAGTTTTGTCCGTTTATTTTGGGATCAGATTTTGCACGGTTTTTTGTTATTTAGTTCAAAGTTTTTACGGTTCTTTTTTGTTTTTATTTACGTATTTAGTGGAAAACAAGGAGAAAGTTTTCTTCCCCCGCGACTGTACTTTATAGCGTGCGCGAGTTACCGTATATACCACGGCTACCATGGAAATGTATGGTTGGAGGATGTATAATATCTCACAAGAAAGAAGAAGAGATGAAGCAACGACACTATAGCAGAGAGCTATTAATCAAGCAGTCGTCAGTTAGAAATAATTGTCAACTAAGTTGGTTTCGGACACATACACAATATTTTATAATAAACAAAAAATCTAAAATTCGTTAAAACAGTGAGTGTGCTTGTGGGAGGGAGCAGCCTGGTGTCCAACTATAACTCGCGCATCGACCGAGCACCTGGAGAGTCAGGACAGACATTTTCAATAAATTTGGCTCAACAAATGTTTTTAAATCTACTCAGTACTATTCCTTTCCGGACAAAACCTGTATAAGATTCCACTGTGGCCTTGGTAAGGAATAAAGCTAATGATTAATGAATATAATTAATTAGTAAAATTTTTTCGGAATCCTCTAATTGCTGTTGATGATCCCTTTGCTCCTCCTTCTGTTGCTGTAGATGGTCCGCCTCTTTTTCCTTCTTCTTCTCCTGTTGCTGGTTCTCCAATTTCGTCTCCTCCTTCCTTTATCTTTATCCCGGCACCAAGAAATCGCTTCGGTGATTTGCTATTGGAGCCCAGCACCTCAAACCAAGACAGAGCAATCGCCAACGAGGAGCAGGTATCTACTTCTTCGGAATCAGATGGAGGAAATTGTCATCCTTTACGTCCCCCTGATGAACCTGCTGCTTTGTGATGACGAATGTTCGGCAAGGGAAGAGGGTGACCCGGCTGCTGGTCAAAAATCTCAAGCAAAACATTTCAAAGAAAATGGTATTAAAATATAAGAAACATACGCATTTATAAATCGCTGAGTGCCACTCTCGATATTCATGAAGCACTGCAATAGCAAACGCAAACTACGGAAACACCACCTA
>JAEIFU010004328.1:0-16408 GCA_018904235.1 Lordiphosa stackelbergi | reverse complement strand
ATTTTTAAAACTAGTGATAAGGAAAGTTTTGTGCATCTTTTACCTAAAATACAAAATTTACAGAACGAAAAATATTGATTTTTTGCGAAGTTAAAACCATTACCCCCCACACTCCCCTACTTATTAAAATTTTTAATTTAATTAGATAGACTCAAATGATTTTTGTCGATTAATTTAAAAGGGTATACCAGCTTCTCTGTGTATTTAAGTGAGTTATCCTCTTTAATCTTTGTTTATTAATAACTCGTTTTGCCTTATTGTGTGCTCTATTCCATGTCCATGGCCATCATAGTCAGCTTTAGGCAACTTGCAGTTCGTACTAATGGTCATTGGCTGTTGCCCAGACTCCATTATGCAACGCTTTCCCCTAGTCCTTCTCATTTGCCCCTCTGGGTGTGCATCGTTAATGCTTACGGAAGTAGCTTAGTCTCCTCACTCATGTTGGTGCATAAAACTTTTGCCATTGCATTTAGACAACATACAACTGTACAGCTGTATGTGTGTCTGTCTGTTTGTCTCTCGAGTGGCGGCGGCTTTTCCTGCGCTTGAGGTGTGCTTTTCACCATAAGAGGGGCGTCATCAACAGCAGATGCAGGAGCAGCCTCATCAAGTCTCCACTAAGTGTGGGTAACCATGCTTGAAGTTCAATCGAGTTGCCCGTTGATGGGCTGTTTACATCTGTCTGTGGTGCCTGGCTGGGGGCACATGATCGATACTTTTAATAAGCCAAACTTGTGGGTGAATGAATACGTTAACAACCGTCTGCTTTCATCACTAAATTATTCAAAAGATTTGGAAAATAAAATCTTGTTGGCATTTATTACCTCCTTTTTTAATATGCAGCCCAAATTTAGTGTCATAAAATTTGAGTATCCTGGGCGACGCAACAGGGAATGGCCTACCCCCACATGCAACAAATGCAATCAAAATCTGATGACTCCTTCTTACTCACAATTGGCAGCTGCTGGAGCAGCGACTTTTTCAATCAAATGTTGATGTTGATAACTGCTGAGTGCTCAAAAGGTTGAAAGGTATATTCGACGAAAAAAGAAGAAAAATTTATACAATCTTGATTGAAGACTAGAATCCAGCAAATGCTGTGAAGGGGCCGACTAACCTTAGACCTTTCCTCTTAATATAGTTTTCAATTCTGGGAGTTGCTGCTCAGTACTAGGAGTTGATCTGAAAATGCATTGTCCAGAGCAAAGGCAAAATTCATCTCCTTCACAATCCAGTGCTGGGTACTTTCTAGTTGAGCTTTCTCTTTAAGAAACATTTTTACTTGTTATGATTGTTTTGCCGCGCCGCGACTTGTGTTTTCTCTCCGCGAGTGTGTGTGAGTGTGGCGTCCACACAAAAGGTAAAGCCATAACCCTTTTTGACCCATGTCCCGCAGGACCTACAAGGATTCGCCTGAACTCTCAACTCGCAACGCAACCAAATGTTGCCAATTCGACAACGGCACTCAAATGAATTGGCGGTTATTGTGTGCCCCCTCCCTCTCGTCCTACCACCACCATCCAGCAACTCCTTTCCCTTGCCACATTGCGTTTGCTTTACGGTTCATTGGGATTGCCTGCGTCCCGTTTACCTCCTGCCAATCTTCTGGGCATTCTGGACCAAAGAGTAATCACATTTAATATGAAACGCAATGCAGCAAAAATCTACCCGGAAAGATGGGATCGGGGAATATGCGATGGATACGTGCCCAGGCAACCATAAGCGCATATTTCATATATCCTCTTTTTTGCAGCAGCAAACGGCAGCAGGAGTTGGGATGACTGACCACTAATTGAGCCAACGGAAGTCTAGAAACCGCACAACATAATTTAAATAAACAAAAATGCCACTAAGTGAAGTTTTTGACCGCAAACAGGAGGCCAACTAGACAGAGAAGAGAAAGTGGAAGGGAAATGGTTGTACAAAAAAAGCAGGAAAAGTTATCGAGCAGTGACGCCTGCACAACTGCACTTCCTGTTTGGAAGTGAGGAGAAATGTAAATGTTTTTATATGTAGAAATATTACAGAACTAGTTCATAAATAAGAAACAAACAAGAAGGTCAAGCTTATTTAGAATTTGCCTTGAATGGCTAGTTACTTCTCAAAGTTTTTAAGGAAACAACTTATTTTCTTAGATATTCCAAGGCGGTATCAAACGACCTCTTGTATAGCAGGCACAAATCAAGAACAACTTGGAATCAATTCTAGGGTATCTCAGAAAATTTTTTTTGTTTTTATTTTTTTATATTTGCTGAAACGTTCTATTTGGGTCTTATAAACATCCTGTACTTTCAAGCAGATCGGAAAATAAGTTTTACAGAAATAATTAAAAACAATATTTTTTCCCGACTCTATAAGAAATTTTTATCGATCCTGATTTCGTATTTTTAAAAATTCCATGTTTTTTATATTTTTAGTTAAAAAAACTTTAAAACAAGTTACAAAATCATCGCAATTTTCCACCAAAAGATTTTGAAAAATAAAACTTTACTTGGAAATATTTTAAGAATTTATTTTTTACCACGTTTTGACGCACTTTGACCCAAATTTCTTGAGAACTATTTAACCGACTTTGATAATTTTTTTTCGGTAAAAGCTTTCACCCAAATTCACCATATTCAATTTTTACATTTTTGAAAAATAATTTTTGTTTCATCGAAAACAGATGTAGAAACTTTAAATGCTCGGAACCACTTTTTCCAAAATGGTTGCAAAAATTTTAAAGAGTAACTGTTGACCGATTTTCAAATTCTTTTTTTTAATTACTACTCATTTTCGAAATTTTGACTTTGAAACAACATACCACTGTTTTTTCCTATCCCCCGCTCCCAATGTCTCGCCCACAATTTTCAAATTCCTAACAAAACTCCCCGTCTGTAGTTTTAAATTCAGATAACTTCTCAAAAAATTTTGCAACGATGGGCCTATGATTTTAAGTTTTGGTGTTGACCAGCCAATAAAAGAAAAAGATATTTCTTAAAAGAAGCCTCCTGTCAAAATAACTTAACTCAGAGGCACCAGTTTCCTTTTGACTAAATGTTTTATATCCCATATACAAGAAAGGGGACCCAACGCAAGCAGAAAATTATAGAGGAATCTCATTTCAAAACGCAATGGTAATAGTGTTCTCCTCTGTTATTTTAGCTCGTCTAATTGCTTGGATGAACCAAAAGAACCTGCTCAGCGAGTATCCATCTGGCTTCCGAAAGGGCTACTCAACTGTTAATAGCATTTTTGTCCTCACCAGCTTCGCACAGCATTACTTGGAACACCATTAACAGGAATGCCCTGCTTTTTACAATCTGAGCAATTTAGGATTATCACACAGGCCAACAAAATGACCACTTTTGTGAGGTCCAGCCTTATTTGTATTATATTCTGATCTAGTTTTCTGCACTGATTCCAAAACTGGTCTCGTTTTCTCCCCCTCAGCTCTTGTTTTCAAGATATCGCGGAAAAACCATTTTGCTTTTTTTTGGCTTTTAAAACATTATGGGAGGTTACACCGAGCAACAATATCTGATTTATGAGCTCTATGCGACAGTATACATACTAAGGTCGCCTAAAAAAATCAATGGAGCATCATAAGCAAACCCAAAAGCGCCTAAATTGGCCTTTGAAGAGCAATTTTCATCAAATAATAGCAAATTTTTCAAACTTAATCGCCGTGTACCAGCCATTTGGGGTGGTTGAATTTTAATTAAAACCACTTCAGCATGTAGCCCAATGGTTCTTCTAATTTCACTAATTTTTTTGCATATAAATCTTGTCGATGGACAAAGTTACAGGCGGTTAATCCCGAAAAAATGAATTAAATTTTATGGCAGGATTACTAGATTGATAAACAAAAAGTGTATAGGAAATATTAAAAGACTACTTGATCTAACATAGACCTTACATTAATTGTCATGCAAATGTACAATAAGATTCAATCAGTACTAGATTAAAACAATTTGCCACAAAATTCATATTTACTTAATATCAAACAACCTCTTAAGTAACATTAAAATTTTATGAATTAGGCTACAAATGGGTCAAATGAGCACCACAATTACTAAAATCTACGGAGTAAGCTCCTTGTGACTATAACGATTTTCCAAACTTCAACAAATGCCTGGCGGAAAGAGATTTCAGTAAAGACTCTATCTGTGAAACGAATGTATATGACGAGGAAGTTGACCACTCTTATTATTTGGAGGTAGTGCAAAAACTAGCTCCATTTCGCAAGCGAATAACTCTGTGAGTCTGTCACGACATTTGACGAGATAAGTCATAAGATGGAAGTTTGAATTTTTAGTTTTACTTTGAATTAAGTTATTAGTAATAACTTATTACATACACAGAGAGAAAAATGCACTGAAATTTTAATATTTACACTTTGGATTTAATATTTTCACCATTGATTTAGCGTCAAATATGGAATTCGTAAATATAAAGTGTTTTACACTTTAATTTTTTTTAAATATGAAAAAATTTTAATTTAAATATGAAAATATTAAATTATTTTTTTTTTTATTAACTTTTTATATTTATTTAGTTTGGTCCTTAACCAAGAGCAGGAATCCCATTGGAGCCACTACCAACCAGCTGGGCTCTGAAACGCAATGATTTATATACGAGATTAAATTTAAAAATGCTTACTTACTGTGGGATTCGAACTCGGAGCCATTGGTCTGAACACAACTGAAATGCCGTCTCTCTCTACCAGTTGAGCTATTCCGCGCACTGGTGGCAAAGCGCCTAGAACACTACTTGTATAGAATTGAATTTACCATCTGCCTAAAAACATGAGACCACTTGTAATTCTCAAGTTCGAATTCCGCCGATTATTCATATATAAAGGGCAAAGAAAATTTAGTTATTATATGTTTTTATATTTAAATCAAAGAGAAAATTATTTGATTTTAATACAATAATGGCATAGTAAAATTAAATATGATTCTATTAGTTTTTACTATGCCATTTTTCCCTGAGTGTACAGTTAAGTGGCCCGAAAATAAAATTCGATTTTCAAAAATTGTTCATAGAAAGACCTTTTAATTGAATTATGTAATTAAATTTTTACAAATTAAGGTTATTTTATTGTTATCAATGATGGCGTCTTTATACTTTCCAGTTATGAATATTATCTGTTTCAACACAATTATGGAGAGTTTGATCAAAATCGGATGAATATATCGTATAGCTGCCATATAACAAACTGGCAGGCATGTTTCATGCTTCAAGGCTGTATAAACTTGAACTTCGGTCAAACCCAAGTTTGCTTCCCCCTAATTTTTTTACTTTTTTTTTTGACAGTGGACTCAATTCATAAAATTTTAATGTTTCTTAAGAGGTTGTTTGATATTAAGTAAATATGAATTTTGTAGCAAATTGTTTTAATCTAGTACTAATTGAATGTTATTGTACATTTGCATGACAATTAATTTAAGGTCTATGTTAGATCAAGTAGTCTTTTAATATTTCCTATACACTTTTGTGTATCAATCTAGTAATCCTGCCATAAAATTTAATTCATTTTTTCGGGATTAACAGCCTGTAACTTTGTCCATCGACAAGATTTATATGCAAAAAAATTAGTGAAATTAGAAGAACCATTGGGCTACATGCTGAAGTGGTTTTAATTAAAATTCAACCACCCCAAATGGCTGGTACACGGCGATTAAGTTTGAAAAATTTGCTATTATTTGATGAAAATTGCTCTTCAAAGGCCAATTTAGGCGCTTTTGGGTTTGCTGATGATGCTCCATTGATTTTTTTAGGCGACCTTAGAATGTATACTGTCGCATAGAGCTCATAAATACAGATATTGTTGCTCGGTGTAACCTCCATAATTTTTTTAAAAGCCAAAAAAACAGCAAAGTGGTTTTTCCGCGATATCTTGAAAACAAGAGCTGATGGAGAAAAACCGAGACCAGTTTTGGAATCAGTGCACAAAACTGAATCAGAATTTGTCATCAATAAGGCTGGACCAAAATGGCTGTATGGCCAGAGGTGAGGGGCTATGCTGAATATGATAGTGTGGAAAATCTAGCACGTAATTTTATTAAGAGCTATTTAACCAAAACACCACATCATATGCGATACACCATGAGACTGGTCTACCTACCCTCTACCACAATACGCTGGACAGCTATTTTAAATATATGAGAAAAATCATGGATCTACCTCAGAGCAGGCTTCCTTAGTTAGTCCCTATGCAAATCCTGAGGGAAATCCTGGCAAAAAATTTTCCAGGCTAATAGTATGATTTGCGATATAGAAGAAATAGCTGAGTGGGAAGAACGCACGACACTATACTGGAAAGAGTTGGTGAACCGAACAGCGGAATGCCTTTGAGGTCACTGCCCGGCGGAGCGATACTCGGATAAAGGCCTAAACTTCAACCTGGGACAAAGCAATTACTTTAGAGATGACTTTTCTGTGGATGCAATAAAAGTAATATTTCAAGCGAGATCCGAGATGCTGCCACTAAATTATAGACCCCACATAAGCGACGAGAAGTGCTCGCTTTGCAACATGTGCGCCAGAGAGGATACCTTCCATTTCCTCTCAGAATGCCAAATTGATGGAATTAGAGAACTACGATTAAAATATTTCGGAGAAAGGTCCTTCACAATGGAAAAAACTAGAATCGAATCAACGGGGAAAATTGGATTACGCTTGGGGCTTATCTCTCTGCTGCCCTTAAATATAGGCTCAAAAATTGTCACAGAGGATTTTTTAACAATATTTTAATTTAAGCTCCTTACTCCTTATACATACTCCTTGTACTAAGTAATATTATTTATATTATATAAGTGTGCAAACGGCTTTTGCCAAGAATATGGAAAATAAATCTAATAACAAAAGAAGCAAAAAAAAATACTAATAAAATAAAGTAAATTAGTCTAACGGTTAGAACAAAATTAAAACTCCAGATTAAAAATCCCATTTTACACCTGATTAGGGTATATAGGATGCACAACAATTTTTTACTAAAATCCACTTCCTACGAACATGTTTTTTTACAAGACTCTTGTGAAGTTCAGTCATAAAAAGATAATTGGTAGAAACCGAAACAGGTTGAAGACGGAACAAAATATGTGATCGGATTTGTCTGACAACGGAGGACAAAATTAAAGGACCAGCTCGTCCAAAGCAAAATCTTAAATAAAAAATTTTTAGTATAAATTGTCTAAGATGTAAGTCGTCAAAGTGTTTAAACTATAAACATTGGCTCAATATTTAGAATACACTTAAAACTTTAAGGGGTATTCTCCATGTGCAAATTTTTTTTTCGAATTTTTTTTTCAAAATTTTTTTTAAATATGTGAGAAAAAAAATTATAATACTTTAGAAAATATAGCCTTATTTTGTCGACCAAAGGTCTTCGATAAAAAAAGCAATTTTCAAATTACTTCAAACTTCAAAAGCATTTATCTCGTTTTCGATCTGACGGCCATGATATCTCCAGTTACACTGAACCGATTTTAATGAATCAAAATACAATCGACGCAGAATTGTCACTATTCTGGTCTGACCCTCAATCATAATTTTAAATAAATTTGTTCTATTTTTTTTTACACTAAACTACAAAAAAAGGGCCCAAAATCGAATTTTAATTTTTCAATAGCCGCCATTTTGTCAAAAAAAAATCACAAAAATTTTTTCGAGGGTCAGATTAGAATGACATCTATACTGATTATAGCCCCGTTTTTAGTTTTCATTTCACACAACCTGGAGACGTGAAATCATGGCCGCCAGCACTATACCTTTTTTTGGACACCCACTTTGACGGCCGATAACTTTTTGAACATCCCTTGTATCGAAGCAGTAAAAATTTGTTTGTTGAATTGGAAAAACTATTTGCGTTTTGAAATAAGACTTTTTAAAAAAGGTCAAAAAACAACCTCGACATGGAGAACACCCCTTAAGTAAAAAACAGCAATTACAGGGTTTGTCCGTAAAGTAAGAGGACTGAGTCGACGTTACAATTCTTTAAAAACTTTCAAAATAGGCTCCTTCTGCGTCGATGCAACACTGTCTTCATGGGCGACCTCTTCCCGGCCGTTCAAAAAAGCCTGGTGCCACCGAAACACACCACTTCTTGCTAAAGTAACATCTGGGTAAGCCTGCTTGATCATATCAAACGTTTTTGTCGCAGATTTACCGAGTTTCACACAGAATTTAATCGCGTACCTCCGGCCCGTGCCGGCTTGCACCACTCACAGAAACACGTTGCGCGAAAATGCCTGTCCTGACTCTCTAGGTGCTCGGAGACAACTGACCAGCCGCTCGTTCGTTAGCTAGGAATGCCCACCAGTCGGCGCGCGCACGCTCCGAAGTACAGTCGCGGCGGAAGAAAATCAGTCCTATTACTTTCCGGACAAACCCTGTATTTTAAAAATGATATAACCTAGTTATACAAATGGATTACATTTATTGATCCTATATAACTTTATCAGTGAGGCATTCAAATATCGAAAAACAATTCGAAGAGGACTTTTAAAATATGTTAGAAAAGTTCCGAAAGCGGTGATCGACTCACTGTTTATACCAAGTCGATAAATCTGTTTTAATATTCTAAGTATTTTTTTCTATTTTCTACATTATTTATTTTTAAATTATTTTCTGACTTAAATTTATCGACGATTATATATTATCATTTCAGCAGATTAGTCTAGCGCGAGAATTTCATTGTACCTTCGCAAACTGCAGAAGTTTTAGAATTGTCCAAAAAGAGGGCTTCTCACTGTATACAAATTTTCTCTTTTGACACTAGTTACTGAGAACTAGTTCTCAGCTAAACACTCTATTTTAGTGCTGAACTTTGTCAAGTTTTTTCCTGTGTCACACACTAAACTCATTTTTCACAAATGCTTCCTATTTTCGCTTCCTTTGGCCATTATGTGAAAATGAGTGTGTTGTCATGTCATGTGGAACTGAAGTGTTGGAGGGGGGGTCGCAAGAGTCTAAGTTGCTAATGCAATCACATAGCATTCATATTCATCATAACCACAAAGGGCACTTCACATGGTGGAATTTACGGAACGTTGACGGGAAAGGCGGCCAACTTCCACTTCCGGTGGGCAGCTGTGCGCCATTTTTGCACGTGGCTGCTTTGCATGCCTTTGCCTGCTTATGCTTGCGCGTGCTTGTGACTTTTGGCTTCTTTTGAAGTGTTTTTTGCTTATTTGGTTTGTGCTTGATTTTGTTTTTGTGTTTATTTAGCTTTATTTGCTTATAGCAGAAAATAACTCTTAGTTATGGCTTTTACTTTAAAAATTAGTAAAACATGTTCGTCCTCAATGGGTGCCAATTTATATTACTCTATTTGATTCAAATGATTTCATCTACAGTTGTCAGTTTGTTGGCAACTATTGTAATTCCACTCTTTACCTTCTCCATGGTTACTAATTTAGCTAATTTGTGGTTAGTTTTCATTTTATTTCACACCAAATACATTCCGCGAAACGTAGCTGATAATTTATATTTATTGCCAATTGGCTCACAAACATGGCTATAAATTCTCCCGCCGCTAAACAATTGAGCCGCAGCAGAGCAGCACAAGCTGTTGTTTTCCTTCTAAAATAATAATGAAAATTTTCGATTGCAAGTGCCAGGAGCACTTATCCTTCTTAGTTACACGCCAGCTGATAGCGTTCTTGTTGTTGTAGTTGCTAGACTTATTGATACTTATAGCACCACACCAACACATACACACACACGATATGCTATCATAGCTCCCCTGGCTCTGCTTGCAACGCGCTTGCGAAATAAATTCAATTTTATAGAAAACTGATTCCCCACACAATTTTCCAAGAGAGCGAAGCGTGTTGCTGCATATGGGCAAAAATTTGCTAACAAAATGAATATGTATTGGAATTTTGGCTAGGCAAAAGGTGGGAAAAACATAAGGGGGAACATCATGTGTGGACTAGATACCAATTTATTGGCTTATGCGTACGTCGAAAAATGCTATTGTAAAAGTTAATGAAAGCCATTTGTTTCGACGGATGGCAATACATGTGCGGAGAGATCTCAAAATGCTTTAAACGGAGCTAAAATGGTGAAAAACTAGAATTAGGTTGAGTAAACTTTACTAAAATATAGAATACTGAAAATTTGCATTAACCTGAAAAACAGAAAAAAGGAAGATTAATTCGAAAACTACTAAAAACTAGTCGGCCTGTTCTCATTTTCGAATTTTTTAGGAAGACTATCAGCGTAAACAACTTAATAATATCACAGTATTCAGCCAAAGAGCCATTATTGATTAAAGTTATCTGGTCATCATTCAGCCGCATGTGTGCGCGCGCCCTTCTTGATTAAAATTTTGAAGTAATTTGTAGTTTACATTAATGTTGTCCGATTTAGGTGGGTAGGTATTTCCGGCTGGCCACTTACGGTCCTTAGTGAGGCCGGGTGCTTTTTGGGGTACCATTTCCTTCTGATTTTTGCGTTTTGGCAAATGCAATTTGGGGGAACTCTTGGCCGCGTCTTCCAGAGAGGTGAAACTTGTGAAGTGCAGATGTTTTAGTTTTGTCGTGGCGATTGCTGGGCAGCTGCATTGTCCTAGAGTTTCGCACTTAGCGATAAAACAAAATTATTCCGGAACCCCGGTTAGGGCGTGAGAGTTGGTTCATCGACCTTCTGAATTTTTTGCATTGAAAACAAAAATTTTTTTTTTTACAAGAACTCAAGTTTTTCGATATTTCGTTCTTATAGCAGCTAAATCTTATAGTCATCCCATGCATTTGGTTCCGACAAATGTGCAGCGTATTTGTTTTTGAAGACTTTGTGCAAATTTTGGTCCAGATAGCTTTAAAACTGATGGAGGATATAGCATAGAATCCAGAGGTCGCAAAAATCGATCACCCGTTTGCCTGTGTCAGAAAACGACCGCTTTCGAGGTGAATAGAGGTACCGAAACAACCTTTAACTATGCTCTTCGCCTGTCTATGGTTGTGAGAGGAGAGAACTAATTTTTTTTTTTTTTTTTTCCTCTAGGCTCGGCTCTCTCGTTCTCTCTCACACTTATGCTTAACTCTGGCGCTCTCTTGAGTCTGCAACCTTTTCAACTAACATTTTTACAGTTTGGTCTTCGAGAAGCACGCATTTTATGACCGATTGACAGACCTGGGCCTGGTATGGGGTTGCTCTCAGACCAATCGGTTCTGTGTGTTCAACCACAGCCACTGAACAGTGAGCGCGATGGTACCACACATTCGGTTGAGGGAACCACACATTTTTCGGTCAGTGACGTGAGCAGAGCAAACTTAACATTGGCTTGAGATTTATTTACGAGCTATGATAGAAACACATGTACATGACTTTATCAAATCAGCCCGTCATGCAGCTTAAGAATATAAGTACGTAATGCGGACTGAGATGTTTCCTTCTGAGAGTTTTTTCATAAATGATCATAATTATTTTAACGAAAAGAAATTGTATACCGAAAGTAATGATTAGATTACAGCTATGCCCTCTGCAAGGGAATATAAAAATATGTTAAGAATTTAATGCGATTTTTGAAAATAGGAACAATTAACTTTGCGATTCAGCTTGGGTTAAACGGAATCGGTTTCATCAGACATCTTAGTTTCTTTAAATTACTTAAAGCATTGCTCCTGTCAACTTCCAAATGTTCAAATACTACTGTCGGGGTTTTTTAGGTCTTCTGGTTTATTTCGTAATTATTTTTCTGGTAATGTGATGAATCTTTTAATGGAAGGCGAATCCAATCAAATTTCTATCAACTAATTTTAAATTTATGGTCTTACATACGGGGGTGCCACAAAAATCTCTAACTATTTTGCCAACGGTTGGTTTGCAAATCTCTCGAAAAAATTCGTTCGTGCCACAAAACTTCTAGAGAATTCATTTTCTAATTATAAAATCTAGTTGGAGCACCAGATGTTCCAATTGATGTTCCATCTCTAAAAACAGGGCTGAATCTTTCGCCAAAAAATGTGGGTTAATTTAATGATTACCCGAAATTTTTTGATTGTGGTATATGTTTTATGATGCATTTTTTAAATAATAATTAAATTTTAAGTCGCATTCTCCAAACATGAGGTTTTAGTTTCCATCCCTTAATCAGCTAGCTGTCATGTAGAGGGCGCCACTTCGACAAAAGGTGCTAGTGAGAAAAGAGCTTTGCAAAATCTCCTAACAAAGCATCAGAGGTTTGAAACCACCCAAAAGAAATTTCTGTGGCACCTAAGAATTGGAATTTGGTTGGAATTTGGTTGGAATTTGGTTGGAAGATGTTTCTGTGGCACCCCCGATAGAGATTGAATTTTTACGTGCAAAACTATTGCGGTCTGCGCACGAACATAACCGAACAAACATGCACGCTTGCACTCTCTCTCTCTCTGAGCAGAACACTTTGTTTCGATTTGTTTTGGTTTTCAGTTGACTGTTCTCAGTTGAGCTCATGATACAATGAACAAGGTACGGCGCTCAGCCAGCATTTCGGACTGAGCGCTTTTGCTTTCGCATCAAGTGACAGCAGCACACTGAAGTTTTTTGGACCGAGCTAAGAGTGCACTAAGAGAGCGCCATACCTTGTTTGTTGTATAATGGTTGAGCTATTCTAGTTGTGCTCATTCAATAACAACAAACAGAGAGCGACCGAGAGAGCGCTCGCACAATAACAGTCAGCAAATGAGCAGAAAAATGAACGACTCAACGTAAACGCTTTTTGTTTTATTTGTGCTTGGCTTGTGTGGCTCAGAAGCCCAAACGAACGCCTCCTCATTCGCACACACATGTATACAAATGCAAATGACTTTTATTTTCTTCGCTCGCGTTCAAACGGTCTGGGAATGAGCAGTGTAAAAGGGCAACAATAAAATTGGTTGTTCTCTGAGCGCAGAGCGATATTCAAGAGCAAGGTGAACGGTTCGTCTCTGACTCTTTACTCAAAGTGTCCGTATATAACAGTTATTTTTGGACAACCAAAAACGTTCAACAGTAATATGCGAGCTATGTATAAAAGGGATTTCCACCTAAATATTTGGACTCTATTATATTCAGGCCTGTTCCCCATTTCGATTAAATAGTGCGAAATTACAATTGTTAGATGGTCCCGGTTCTAAAAAAAACGATTGTTTTGTTGAGCCTTGTTGTTTAAATTTCCATGTATCTTCATAAGAACCATTTTTTGGGAGTCGGAACTGTTTCCAATTCCGATCAATCGAAATCGGAAATAAGAACAGGCCTGATCGTCTTCCACCTTTTTTCATTTTAATTGTCAAAATTAAGGCTGCAAACCTCTAAAATTTTACAGGTTAGGTCCAGTTTAACCGTAGTAGAAGCTAAGTTCGGTCCGAGGGCTGAACCCGCCGTGGAAGCCTGCTGTTGGTTCGCGAACCGGTTCTCACCCCTGAACCCCTGAACCCAAGGTTTTGGTTCGAACCTCGGTTCTTTAAAACAGAGAAAAAAAATTGATTTATTAACACTTATTTTTTAAAATAATATTCTTCATGTCAATAATGCAATTTTTAATTATCAAATTCATTAGCTGACGCTTAAAATTCTTCTTAGATTGTAAAGTGTTGAAAAGGCCCGTTAAACTGATTCCTGAGTTGCTGGAATAGCAAGAGTTTAAAAATTTTTTAAGCCGTCTTTTTCATACATTTCCAAAATTTTAAAACATTTGTCGATCGAACGAGTATAGTAATAAACAAAACATTTCAAAACAGTTGCTCGAAATAAAAAGCAAGCGGAATAAAAATCACTTGCTACTAATTGTGAATCCTGTAGCTTTAAAGAAGAAAAGATATTTTGAACTATCAAATGTTTTTAGGTGGAGCTCTTTTAAAGAACTCTATATTAAAAAATCTTTAATAGTTAATAAACGTTCGCATATTTTGTTAACCTAACTCAACCGAGTTCAATTTCAATTCAATTTTTTTATAAGCAAAGATTTCATATAATGTTAATACGGAGAAGTGTGCGAACTCTACTAATGTCAAATTAAACTGCCTTAAAACATCGTTATCTTCTTAATTTTGAGCGTGTGCAGCACAACAAACTGTAATTATATAGTCCAGTTATATATCATAGTTGCATTCCTTTTATGCTCTGCAGTTGTCATTTTTATTTCTAATGCTCGATCCATATTCGTTTCTTGACTTCTGTTTTGAATGATAGTCAGATTACAAACGAATTTCTATATTGTATGTGCCGTTGAAAAAACTACCTAATTTGTTGAACCGAACCGAATTTTTTAAAAAGTGGTCCGGTTCGGGTTCAGGTTCGAGGACTCAAAAATATTTGAGGTTCGGTTCATGGTCCGGTTCGTCGGACTAAAAACCCGAACCGAACCGGTTCTAAGGGTTCGGTTCTGGACCGTTTTGGCAGCCTATGCCGTGACCTTTATGATACTAATAATATCGTGACTGTGTTTTTGTGTTAATTAGCGCGGGTCGACGATTAGAAATTCGAACTAGGGTCGGACAATATTATCGATATATCGAAATATCGATATTTTTTTCCAAATGAAGAATATCATTATCGAATATTTTTTCGGTGATATCGAATATTTTTGGTATTTTTCGGGGATATTTTTGATTTAGCCTTCAGTCACGATGCTGCGAATAACTTGTTTCTTGTGCTTTGAATATATGAGCACAATGTTTAGAAGTTGTTTTATTAACTGTAAACTTGTGCAAAAAGTTGTAAGGACCATGGCAACTCAACAAACATAAAGGCGCACTTTATCGCAAATGTGGAGATGCTTGGCTGAAATGCAGCTAATTTTTAAAAACAGTAAAGAATAACATGATTACGCATGATTGACGACTATAGTCAAACAGTGGCAGTCGCCTATAGATGCCGCACAAATTGTTCTCCTTTAAACACAAGTGTGCGACATCTGATGCAATTTTGAAGGATCGCTCTTCGCTGATCACAATACTGCCATGATATCTCAGCGACCATCAGGACAGGAGAATAAATGATTGCAGTACAATTGATTTTCCGTTGTTTGCCCGACAGGACCCTATTAAAGTTCTGGATTGCAGAAAGTCCCGCATTGCCAGTGCTTTCTGACCTTGCATTGTCATATCTTATTACACCGAGAAGCTCCGTGCCATGGAACGATTGGCATCGGCGCTATAAAAAGAAGATGTGGTTTCTGATACCAGAAGCCGAATGACCGATGAGCACATTCATGAACAAGTTTTCAGAACTTCCTTTGTTATAAGCTTAGGTCCCACAGGAAAATAATTTGCCCAAATTTTTATGGAAAATTGACTAAATAGGCCAGCAGGAAACTTTGGCTAATGTTGATTGAATTGCTTACATGGCACCATAGTTTAAGTTTAGAGTTGTGCAAAATCAGTAATCATGGCTATTTAAATTTTATGAAAATTTGGCCCAGTTTGCCTGTGGGACCATACTCTAGTAGTAGTAGTAGTAGTAGTTAGTTTATTGCTTGATCATTTCTTGGCCTGGTTCATATTTGTGCAACTTATGTTATATATGAAATAAAATAAACATCTTTGTTAATTTAATAAATATACACAAATCTGTATATTTTTGCACCCAGTCAGATGTAGTTCTTATTGCGCGTCAAATGACGCCTCGATTACCTCAATAGACCTGTTCATTGTTAAGATCCGGTCTTTTATTGGAAAATATCGATAATATCGATGTTTTTGAGCACCAAAATATTTATATCGAAATGATGCTTTTTTCAATATCGCCAAAATAATGATATAGATATTTTCTAATTTTCGACAACCCTAATTCGAACTGCTCAATCTCAAACTTTAAACTCTCTTAACCGGGGTATAATGCCGGAACCCGGAGTCGTTAACAGAAATAAACCGTTTCAAATCGCGTACCGGAACCGGAATCGAAACAAATTTTTTCTTGCGAACCGAAAACCGTTTACCGTTATTATTGGAACCGATATAACGGAACGAAACCCGAAACGTTGGTATCGGTTCGAGTTTCGGTTTTTTGACCTTTTGAAAGCGCATCGTGGTTTAGTCCAAAATTTGAAGTGAAACGCATCAGAAAACGACTTTTACATGCTGCCGGATTTTCTTTCAACTTTTTAGGGTCATAACATTTAAGCACCATCGGGTTACCCCACGCGTTTGGAGCTCAACCTGCGGATACCAAAATATTTGCTGGCGGAAGACATTTTCAACTCTTGCTTCAATTTTGCGGCTAGATGGGACTTTCTTCTGAACCGGAAAGTGTGGGACTCAGTTTTGCGAAATTGTACGCATATTAGAATCGAGGCGGACAACACTAAACGTAAAGCCGAAAATCTGGTTTTTGGGCGATTTTATTCATTTGGATTCTCTGCAAATTAGAGTATCAAAATTCGTTCTCTCTTGGCAAGAGACTCTTGCAAATCGTTTTCCGAGGAAATAGAAATGCAAAGAGAAATCGCTTTTGAAAA
>JAEIFU010004327.1:0-16411 GCA_018904235.1 Lordiphosa stackelbergi | reverse complement strand
ACACACACACACACACACAGACAGGCCACGCGCATTGTGTCACAGACGACACCAACACCGCCATCAGGTCCGCCAATAGTCTAGTTGGCATTTCGTGCTTACTTTATGCCGCTTACTAACTTCTGGCCCAAAACCAGAGGCCTTCATGGTAGCTCTGTGGGTACTTAGTATACTCTCGTACACTATACATACATATATATGTATGTACTCTTGTGTATATAGGCGTGTTCGTGTTTGGCATCGGTGGCGTATGCGTGCTATTTTCAGCTTTCCCAACTTAAATGTCGCATTAAAAGCTTATGACCATGGCCAGGAAATACTCAACAAAGTGAAAGCACGAAGCATAATGCGCAAGGCGTACCGATTACTTTGTATGTGCTCCAGAATTCACTTTTTCAATAACTTATCACTTGAAAAAAAAACAGGTCTTATCTATCATAGACAACAGTGAGTCATTGGAGTTGGCTCTGATAAGGTTGCACTTTTGAATTGCTTCAGATCCTAAAGCATCCGGAATTTGTGGTTTCCTGGATGACAGATCTCGGCAGGTAATTATCAGGAATGACAATAATCCTTATAGAGTTTTTAGTTCTTAGAGCATCCATGGTATTTGGCTTACTACCAATGAGTTGGCGACATCTGAGCTAATCTTATAAGATCATTTAACAGTGTCCAGATGATAATAAACGTATCTTAAGAGCGTTGAGATTTCATTCTTCCCAATCAATGTCTGTGTGAGCTGTGGCGCCGTCCTGTTAAAACCAAAGTTGTCCCTGCCGTTAGCAGTTGAAATTGGTATGGCTAAATGCGTTAACTATCGACGATCCAGCGTAGTCTTCAAAGAAGAATGCTTCAATAATCTTCCTAAGGCGTTGGTATTGAATTAATTCATGATTTTCATTGACGTGGAATCGACTATTTTGTTTATTTTCTTCCCCATTCAAAGAAATATGTTCTGACAATTTAGAACATATTTTAAATAGAACGCTGCACGATAACAGCGCGTTGTTGTGGCATGGGCTACGTGACTCTAGCAAGAATAGCTAGGCGCCAGGTTTTGTTCCTAAGATAAATAGTTTGCTTGCATAATAGTGCCCTGTCTGGATTTGTTTCCCTCAATTTTGCGGTGTCTAGGCATACGTAGATGCCGACCGATCTCTTTTAGGATTTAGCGCATTTCGAAACCGTTTTGGCACTATTAAAACAAGAGCCAAAAACTGCTGGACTGCAGATGTAGTAATCTTTGTTAAATAATAATAACAATTTGCATATTTCTTCTTCCTCTTTTTGGGGCCCGATTTATTTACCATGGCACAACCGTATGGGAGCATTATTGCCATAACCAATATTTTAATTTATACTTATTAATCGTAGTGAGCTTTTGGAAGACACTCCTTCGGAGCTGCACCATCTGCCTTCCCGCTCGTCGCAAGATAGCAGATCTTTTACTCCTGACGGTGCATTCTGTTTAATTATAACCCTATAATGCTTTCGCCAAGATTCTTGTTCCCATATATTTCTAGCATCCATTAAATACTTTTCCAACCGATTCGAGGATTGCCAGTTCAGTACCTCCTTTAGTTCTTCCATTAAGAGCGTTGCCTTGCCCAGCAGATAGATTTTAACCTCTGGGTCTGGACAGGATTTCGTGCAGATAGATATAAAGTGTGCGGCATCCTCTCGTGAACTCATATTTCAGCAACTGCACATCTTATTACCCTCGCTTCTACTTGACCATATGGCATATACTTTAGAGTCAGCACCTCAGTTCTAGCCCAAAAACACCTAGCTCATTGTCTAGAGTCTTGTAGTCTTGTCTATTCTGAGTAGATGTTTAGATTCTTCTTTAAAAATTAATTTTTTTTTTTTGTAATTGTGAGTCTTTTATTTATAAAATATTGCGTAACAATGGGACTAACAATAAGTTTTCAAATCTTAATCTAGAAACTATTATAAAAACCATCCCCTATTGGGGGTGGTTTTAGTTCCGCGGCCCTTTAATTTAGTCGCTGGGTTGGTAGGTCTTTTTCTTCCAGACGAGAATGCCGTTGCTTGCAGGGTAAGAGATTGTGCAAATTCATTAGGGTGCGCAAGAAAAACTCGGAATATTTGCGTTTCAGGTGCTGTATTTCAGTTTCGACCAATGGGATCCTTAGGTCGTTGTGGATTACACTCGTTGCAAATGTACCATGGCGCTCCAGTGAGTGTTCAAGAATTCTTGATTGTGATCTTTGAAGAATGTCCACACTGCTCGCACAGGCATTTCCCCATAGTTGCGAGCCATAAGTCCAGACAGGCTTTTATGATGCTTTGTGTACAGTAATATTTATATTCAGTTTTAGAGGGGGAACGGGAGTTAATTAGCCAGTGAAGGCTGTTGGCCTTTAGCTTTATTTGAAGTTTTTTCAAGTCTATTTGTTTGCGCCAGGTTAGCCGTCTGTCGGGGAAATGTACTCCAAGGTATACAACATCGTTTGATTGGGGTATCAAGGTCGCGTTTAGGGCTATCTGGGGACAGGTGTTTCTGTTGAGTGTAAACGTCACGTGTTTACACTTTTGCTCAAGTTACGCCAATTGGCCAGCCACTCCTCCACATTAGCTAGGTGGCTTGCCAAAAGTCTTGATGCGATAATTGGACATCGTGATCTGCCAAATTGACCGTGTCATCCGCAAATGTGGACTATTGTTAGTTCGGGGGGCCATTGGGATGTCTGCAGTGTACAATACATACAGAAAAGGACCGAGAACGCTACCCTGTGGCAACTATAATGGTGAACTCTTCCGTTGTGTACTCATTTTTGTGGGACAGAGAATACTTGTTGCTGACATAACATTCTAAAAGTTGGTGATTATTTTGGGGAAGCAGCGTCTTAATTTTATAAATAAGACCGTCCAACCAAACGCGGTCAAATGCTTGGGCAACATCTAGGAAAAATTGCGGAGCAGTATTCGTGGTGCTCATACGCCGTCCGAATATCCGAAGGTAAACGGTAATGGTCTTTTGCTCGGAATCCCAAAATTGATGTGAAGGAATTATATTTTTGGCTAGTTTTTGGGGCGGCAAATTTCAGGTGCAGCAAATTTCAGGGGCGGAAAATAATTACAAAATGTATATTGATTATTCTCTTAAATTAATACATAGTGGTATTCCTGAAGGTTATTTAGACTGCTGTTATTTCAACATGGAGAACGTTGCAAGATTCTGCACTTCAAGATCTAGTAATCAAATAAATATTTATTGAATGCATTTTTGAAAGCTTACGAGTCAGTTTAAATGGACTAAAGATCAATGGACGGAGTCAAAAATGCTGCAGTTTTTAGACCTTGTGTTTGACTTAATCAAAGATGTTGGGGATTCCATATCTTCCACTATTTCATCCTGCTTCTTCCTATCAAGCCCTTCCAATATATTGATTATGTTATCAAGGGCGTATGCAGGGGGTGCAGATTTGTACATAGTATGCTTTGAAAATTTCTTATGAAACTAAAGTTGTGTCAAATGAACAATACAAAAAAAAAAATCGAAAAATCGAACAAATTTCTATACTATGAGCAAAATCAGAAAGTTGTTTTCAAATATACTTTTTAATCAATACAGAATGAGTTATTAAATCCTTTGTTACATGAAAAAAAAAACACAAATTTATAGTGTCAATTATAAAAGAACAATTAACAAACACCAAATAATATTTTCACATTAATTCTTCATAGTTTACAATACTATACTAGACAACTTTCAATTTCTTAGGTCACAATGGCGCCCAATGAGCAGGACCATCTCATGTTCTCTTTCTAAACTTAAGTATCTTTCCCACTGAGATCGAACGGATTGACTTCCACAGTTTGGGTAATGTTCAGGCCTGTTTTCAATTCCACTTCGGTTTTCGTATAAACGTTTGTACTTCTACGGTTACTAGATCCGGTTTCATTGAAAGCGGAATTGCTTAAGCAGTTGAAACCGACAGCTCAATGCCAAGTGGATTCAATTCGTAGAAAAAGAAAGTCTTGATTTGGTAACCATAGAATTCCTTGCTACCTTCCATATAAATTTATAAGAGCAAGCCAATTCAAACGTTTGTACGAAAACCGAAGTGGAATTGAGAACAGACCTGGATATGTTTCCAAAAAACGTAGTCCAACTCGTCCAAATTTATCCGCCTCCAGTAAAAATCTCTGCAGGCAGACTACAAAGAGAGAAGATATTTGGAAAGAGATTTTGGAGTAAAAAACTAAATTCGAAACGCATTTGCCATCAAACCAGAAAACCATGTTCGACCTCGAAATAATTTTGGTTTCGTTCCACCGAAGTCAATTTTTTTTTTAAATTTTGGTTAAAATGGTATGTAAGAAGCGTGTCCGCTATGTAAAAAACGTTTCCGCGACTTTTGCGAAAAAATTTTCGCCTGCGGCGCATCCTTCTTATATCTCCCGCAGTTAAAGAATTTTTTTCCAATAATACTTAACGATGTTTATGATAGCAATTTTTAGCAAAATAATACCCCTCGAACAATTTAGGCCTTTGTCATCCCTAATCAAAATCCTGCGTACGTCCCTTTATGTTACAGAGAAGTTTTTGATGCAAAGAATAAGAAAAACTTAATTTTAATTATAGAAAGAAGTTTAATATTTAGCACTATTCAAGGGGCAGGGGCGGCGAAGTCGACTACCGCCCCGGGCGGCATAACCACACGCTACGCCACTGACATAAATAATTGACATGAACCAACCTTTCCAATTAACGTTCAACCTTTGAAAAACAGCGAGCCTTTTTTTATAGCAAAATTAAATTCCAACTTTTAAATGGGGTCTGTACATCTATTTTATATCATATAAAATTATATTTTTAAATTTTCTAATCGTTCGATCTACACATCCTATTTACCCGTCCACATTACCATTTGAAAATTTTGGAACATTATCATTTTAAAATCATTTCCAAACTCGGTATAAAATTTGCGAATGAAATAAATTGTAAAATGGCAAATTTAAAACCGTTTATTTATATACATGGAAGATGAGGCTGCCTTTCCATTTTAAAGTTTAGGCACTTTTGAAAATCTATTTAGAGGGCGTATGAAAGATAACTATAATGAATAAGGTCCACTCGGTTATTGATTAAAGTTTCCTTCCTTCTTTAAAAATAACACCTTTTTTTAACAAAAAATGCCTCAACGAAAACAAAACCTTAGGTTAACTTAACCTTAGGAACCGTATGGAAACCCGAATAATGCAGGCCACAGAGGCTTTCTAAGAGGAGTTTCTAATAGAAGGACTAGTAATAATGACTAGAATACGTGAGAAAAAGCGGGTGTTCTTGAGCTGACAACTGTATCCTCTTAGGTTAAGTTAGGTGAGCTTAAAGCCGATGCTGGGGTGTCATCCAGTCTCTCCGATAGAGAATGCCCCATAAATAAAACAAAACTTTCTGTCAGTTAAGGCCAAACCGGAGACTTAAATTAATCCTTTAGACTGGCTACATAACAGTTACATATAATTGCAATAAACGGCAATAATAAGCCGATGTCATTTCATTAGTCATTACCTGATTAAACCACATTCGTATATCAACTCAAATATTCAGAGTGAATCAGCTTACCGCAATGCCTACTTAGTGGAATTTCAAGTGAGCCAGCACTTCACGATATTGTTCACAACATTGATGGGAGGTATGGAAGCTGGCAATTACATCTTAGTTGTCTTAGTGATGCTTCAATTCGATTTAAAGGCCTTTTCACTATTGTCTCAGTAGAAGTAGTTAAAGGTTGCACCCAAGGCATACTAAACAAGGTAGGCTCACTCGCTCTCTCAGAACTCCGTATATTTGTGTCAAAGAGAGCAAGAGCGAGAGAGTAATATATTTCAATACAAAGCCTACTAAGCTACTAAGTAAAACACAAAAAAACATTGTCGCGAACAGAGATGCGTTTGCCCACAACAGGAACATTTCTCACGGAGCAATTTCTAAAATCACCGGTAACTGATGGCGCGGAACTAACCGCCTGCGTTCAAGAATTCCACAATTATGCTCATTTGGGCCGTGTTCACCTACAGATATTTTTGCAAAGATGTCGTGTAATTGCTCGCATCTATTGACGACATGTTCGCACGAACAGTCGAAGTAGAAACATTTCTATTCTCTCGAAAAAACGTCGAACAAAATAACTGTCCGACCCTACTACGTCGACATTTGACGAGCTGAACAAATTCTCGCAAATTCGTTGTGGATGGCCTGCTTACTGACTGAAATTTATCAAGTTGTCAAGAGAGAGAGAGAGAGTGAGTGAGCCTACCTTGTTTAGTATACCTTGGTTGCACCCAGGGCTGAGTTCTCTTACTTATACTTCTTCCTTCCCCAGCTTGAATTGAAGCGTCCCAAGAGTCGAATTTATCTCAATGAAACCCAAGTGGGTCCTTTGGAGGAATTACCATTTACCTCGTACAATCCACGTGAACTTCAAGAGGGTCTAGAGGGTGAAAATCTAAAATCCTATGATCTAATTGAGGGTTGCAGTCCGCAAGATCTTTGGACCTGGAATGTGAACTATCAAAAGCGTGAGGAGCAATTGGATCAAGAATTTATAGCGGCTTCTTTGCCCAAGTATGGTGTGTGACCGCCACTTACTTAAAATTTCTTACTTGTTTTACTAAATTAACTTAAACACAGAAAACGACGGGGAACTCACCGTTTATGATATACCCAAAGAGTTGGATAAAACATTTACGGCTGAAATTGTGTTCGGTGGGCGGAATATATATCCAGAAGAAAAGAAAGAGGCGAATCGTTTGAGGTAAGTTTGAAATGGCATTTCAATTGGCATAAGGATAAGGATTATACCCACTGTAGATACTATTACCGACCCAGCGAGGTGGCCTGCATTATAGTAGCCTATGTGGAAAGTTTTAATGTTAATCCTGATTTCTGGACCGCTGGCACTATGGATAACATTTTGAAACGAGGCGTAAAGCTGACTAAGAGGAGCATGGCCTACAATTACAAGTCGGAGACGAATGACTTTGACATTATACCTCAGGTGAAAGAGCGTCAGGCTACGGTGAACATAAAAATACATTTTTCTGGGCTACTCAAGAGCGAACCAAATATGTTCAAGGCCCTATCGCTATTCTTTTCGAAATACAATGCCTGCCTGTTCATATCAAGAGACTTATTCCTGCTGATATGGAAACGTTGCCTGAATTCCTATTACATTTTCGATCCGAATGGAAGAAATGATCTTTGCCAGCGTGACTTTGAAACGGGCAAGTGTTCGCTAATGGCCACACGTTTTACGGAGCATTTGGTGCATTTGATAACCAAGTTTAGTGATCTCAAGCCCGAGGATGAGTTTAGTATCTATGAGATATCACTGGGACAGTATGGTAAGCTCAAGGAACCGCCGATTAAGAAGGATAAGAGCATGGCGTATCACAAATTGTGGGCGGTGGTCAATGAACACTTTGCGGTGAAGGGAGCCGAGAATAATGGGCTACAGCAGCCAATATCGGGCAATGAGAAGAATGCCTCGTTGGTGGTGTCATTGATAGCACTGATTTACTCTGAATTCGAGTTGGCCAAGCTGTGGCGACCCATGACCATAGACGATATCATACGATATGGCGTGGCCTACTATAAGACTTTGCGTAAAAAGTTTCGTCTCGATGGCAAACGTTGGGGCAATAAGAAGCCGGTTCTTAATGTGGTGGAACTGCCGGAGATGTTTCTGATGGGTGCCTTTAAGGCTACCGTAAGGAAAAATCCCTTCATGATCAATGGACATGTGGCCGACTGTAAGAGTTATTTGGATTCGCAGTTGACCATGGCCCTGCATCAACTGTTCAATATGCCCCAATGGCCGTCGGCCTTGCTACAGATTGATAACTCTGTGCTGGCCATTTGGCGGGATCGTGAATTCTTCTATGTGTTTGATCCCTTTAGACGTAATCGCAGTGGCATGGTCATAGATCCCGATGATTATCGCATTAAGGGTTTGGCCATGCTACAAATGCACTCCACCTTTGATTCCTTTTGTCGGGTCTTGTATTTAAATGCCTTGAAAATGCGTCGTGGTGGCAAATTCTTTATCCATGGCATACGTACCGGTTGCATACGTCCTTTGCAGGTAATGACACAGAAAACGAACAAGTTTCCTGCCTTGCAAATGGGTTTGCCTACGTTCACGGATGAGGAGCAGGACTTACCAGTTTTGGTGCAAAAGAAGAGCATCGAAAGTATACCCGAGGAGGAACGTTTGCCCGCCCAAGATGAGAAGGAAATGATTGAAGATTTGATCTTAGAAATCATTAATGGTATTATCAAGGATCTACCCGAACCTCAGCTGGAGCGTCCGCATTTGTATAAACAGGCTCAGAAGGTGTTGCTGCGCACCGACAAGGAGCATTTGCGTGCCGTGCGTCTCAAGGTCAAGCGAGGCTACGAAATGGACGACCTAGAGGAAGAAGACGATCTAAAGCGTTTGCTTACTTTGGAAGATGAGCTGGCCCTTCGTAGTAACTTTCTCACCCTGCCCGACGGTGCCTGGATCATCATGGGCACCACCCAATTGCCTCAGCTGGATGAGGAGATGGCCAAATTGGGTGGTCTGCTTTCTGGTCTGGTGGCTGCCGCCGTTTCGGGCAAATACAAGCTGTCCACCTGGAATGCTGAGCTCATTGAATTCTCTCTCGAGTCGGCTAACCAGTTTGGTGAGGATTACCAAAATTATGAGTATATTTTGGCCTGCTTGCTGGCCAAACGGTTGCCGGATATTGCCATAGGCGAAAGTAACTTCAGTTTGGAAGTAACAAAAGTGGTCAAATCCTCCATTATGATGCCACTGCGTGAGGTACTCCTGGAGCTGCTTGTTACCCATAATCGCCTACTGGTGGTGTGTCAGCGCTTCTCCTGTGTCATCTACAAGCGTTACAACTTTCTGTACATGTTCATTGGATTTCCCTGCAATGCGGTGGGCTTTCGCAAGGGCGGCTCTGGTCCGGCTTGTCTGCTGCGCTTTGTCGAATTGGATGCTCTACTGCGACGCATTGAGTTTGGTTGCAATCCACAGGGTTGTACGGTAATGAACTTTATAGTGGCCGCCATTAAGCTTGTGGATAATAATAATCGGGGACGTTTTCGTGCCTATAATAAACAAGATGAGGATGCTGAGTTTGATCAGGCAGCGGCACATAAGAAAATGCTACGTGAGGCTCGACTCGACAAGATGCGTTACATTGACGAGGAGCTCAAGAAGGAGAACCAACGCATTCAGATGTTTTTGTTGGCCAAACAAGAGCATGAGGATCGCAAAAAGGGCAAGAAGAAACGTAAGTTGTTGAATTTTGGGAGGGAAATAACATGTAGATCTAATCCTGCACTTTTTTTTATCCATTTATTTTGGAAAATATGTTAAGATCACCACCGATTTTTGAAATCGCCAGTCCTTCACCTTTGTTATGGATGCTGGCTCCTGTTGTTCACCCCAAAGCTCCCTAATTATCCCTTCTTTGTCTCGGTCGTCCGATTTCATGCTATACATCTAGTTCTTCATCCAGTTATTATAAGTACTCCTGGCTGGCCCACAAAATTGATACGTACGGGAGAGAAACTTAAAAAGGTCTTCCAAAGAGTTTTCCTCTCGAAAACAACGGTTCTGTATTGCTTTCTGAGACCGTTTTATTTTGTAAGAAATATTCCTCGGAATTGGTATTGTTGTTCCTGGGCCAAGATAAAAAAGGATTAGCTAACCATGGCTATACTTTAAATCGCTGGTATGAGAAACGGAATGGACACTAAACTATCGCCCAATCTTCGTTCATTTCGACTGGCTGGCTCTCTCTGGTGGCTTAGTATGTAGAGATTTTAAAACATGACTCGCCCGGAGCAGTGCGTATTCAGCATATGTGGTCTATGTGCTGGGATTGCGAATTTCCCCAAGCCCTCTAGGCGTGATTGGGTCAATGCATTTCTCTTTGTCATTTTACAGTTAACCATGAGTTCGTTGTTCCGTCACCGTTTTCTGCAGATTGTCTTTACGTCACAATTTTCTTTACATGGCTTCGACTTGTGGTGTCTATTTAGATTTTGTTGTTTGTAGCAGGCAGCTGGTGTGGGCTTCCTTTTAAACGGTGTTTCTTCTTCTTCATTCTCTCAAGAACTTGAACCAATTTTATCTCCAGCACAAAAAAAACAAAAACGATTCGGTCTTAAAAAACGTTCTTGATTTTATCCAGTTTTGGTCTAGAAATACTAGTTGTCTCTTGAAAATTCTAACTTTGAGTACGAATCGTTCCTAAATTTGTTAAAAATTAAAAATAGAAATAAAATTCTCGATTCAAGAAAAAGTTCGTTCTTGATGTAAAAACCCATAAGGGAGCAAAAAAAAAAAAAAAAAAGTAATATGTCACCATAAAAAGCATACAAAAAATAAAAAATAATAATTTTTGGAAAACCAATAAAATATATATTTATCGGAAAGAAAAACATCAAATAAAATAGAAAAAAATGAAAAACTAAATATTTAAGCTTATAAAAACACAAAATAAATCCAACTGGCTTCGCTCACTACTGGCGCGCGCGGGCGGTTTCCACGGTATAAAGGTGCAAATAAAACTCATAAAAAGTCCGCTAATTTTTCTTGGCTCGCCATATTTTTTCACTATTACAAAATTTACGTCACCAATACGTTAAGGGGTTACATAAACAACGTTTGGGCCTGGCCCCCTCTTTGTGGGGATCTGGTTTGTTCGACTGATGTGGGGGCAAAGAAACAACAACATAAACGAAAATAGAATAAAGTTCGCAAAACGGCGCCGTCATCACTTTTAGTTTAGAACACAAAATATATACCCTCTAATAGCTCGCCTAAGGCAGATTGTAAAATGGCATATCGATAAGAATAATTAATGTGATATTCATTTTAACTAATAATAATAATGCTTTAATATAGCACAAAAATATCTTGTATGAGGTGTTGTTGCTTTGTAAGTTGCGGTAAGTATTAGCGCAATAAGCACAAGGCTTTGGAAACGATTATCGATAGAAAGAGTGTGTTATCAAGTTAATAGTTGCAGTAGCAGACTCTTCAGACCCGCGAATTTCAACTCTTCCACGAAAATTTTTCGGGGACCAGAATTGATGTATGAAAAAAAAAATTCCGCCAACTTCAAAACTCAATTGCATATAAATGAATTTTCCTTAACTCTGGCATCAATTTAGAAATTGTTAGTGAAATTGAATTTGCATTCTAGCCAAGGGACTCTAAAAGATATCCGGAGTGAAATAATGCTTCCTGGGTGCTCTTGCCGATGTGGAGAGGTCTGGGTGAAGCACATTGATGACTCGCCAGCTGATTTATAAAGAAATTTTTTTGTTTAGTGCGGTCCAGATTTTTGGCTGCGCAAACGGATACGAAAGTTTGAAAGACTAACTCTCATTTCTGAACGTTCCATTTTCGATCGTTTCGCCTTTCTGTTCTTGTGTATCTAGTGCCGATCTCGCATGGTCCAGGGATTTGCAAATAGTAAAGAGAGCAATTTCATTTGAAATTGAGAACACAAAAACGAAACCGAAGCAGAATTTCGTTTGATTTACTTTTAAAAGAGTAGTGGAATTGAGAACATGTCTGAATATAAACTCAAATTAACTTCTCCGGAAACGAAACAATATGAACTTAATTTAATTTTTGCGTACTCGATTAACTGTTCTTGAAGTGAGAACACATTGTGCGAATGAGGAATCCGTTAATGCGGTTTTTCGGTAACGTTTAGAGGGGGGGTGATTGGTTAGGGGACAAGGTTGTTTGGTCTGGGTATTTCTCTGTAAGGGAAAAAGTTTTTTTTTTTTTTTTTTTTTTTTTTTTTTTTTTTTTTTTTTTTTTTTTTTTTTTTTTTTTTTTTGCCCATAGCCATGTGGACTACACGTAGCAATGTTCCTAACTTTTACAACTCCTTGTCCCTACATGGAAGTTGATAACTACTTTTTGGGGCCGGACAATCCCCTTTATCTTGGTGTACTATTTCTGCCCCATCTCTTAAACTCTGTGTACTCTCCTTCAGATTTACAATTTTTTTCAATTTTGTTTAATTTTACTCAATTTTTTTCCCTCCCAACTAGAAAAAGCCGATTACATGACATCGGCCTTGACGAGGGTCGTGGCGAAGGGCTCGGGGAAGAAGAAATGGACATGGATGAGGAGGAGGAGGGCGAGGGCGAGGAAGAGGTGGAATTGAAACATCATCCTGGCAAGCGGCTGCCCAAGGAGCTAAGCAAACCGTACAAACCACGGCCCATTCTCTATGGCTATCGTATGCGCGAAAAGGATTGCAACTTTAAGATACAGGGCAGCATGGCGCTGGAGGGACGCGAAGAGGGCACCTTTAAGGTCATTAAGCCTTGTTACTTTGCCTCTGCCCTGGCCATCATCAGCTGTTCGCTGCGTCCTCTGAATCACTGGAACTCCTATCGCATAGATCGGGTGATCACCAATGCCAAGGGCATAGCGAAGCGAGTGTGCGAACTGGAGTCTGTTTTTCGAGCGTGTGGTTCGTCATGTGACCGTGGACGATTATGAGTTCGATATCTGGATTCGTAGCTTTGAGCCACTAGGTTTGTGGACACCCGCCTCACCGAAGAAGAAGTGACTCCCGCAGCCGGTTTGGCCATGTTTAAGACAAAACTGCAAAAGTCACTTACAACCAGAAACTATCTGTTAATCTTCACCACGAACGGCAGTTATGCCTTGTACCATGATGAGTACTATCATCTGTTCGATCCTTATGCCAGCATGGAGAAGCCTGGTGGTGAGGAGGAGGAAGAGGACAACAAGGGCGCTGAGGAGGGTGACCAAAAGAAGAAAAGAAAAAGTGCCCCAAGGGACCAAAGAGATATCCGGGCGGAATACCGCCTCCTGGGTGCTCTTTGCCGATGTGGAGAGTCTGGTGAAGTACATTGATGATCGCTGTTCCCAGCCCGAGTGGAAGGAGAAGTGCCAGTACAAGTTCTATGTAGTCGATGTACTTTCTTACAAGAAGGCTGCACCAAACGCCCGCATTCTGCAGCTTCTCACGGATCTCTCCATACCCATGACCTGCTCGAATCGCCAATATGGGCGTCCAGAGTACGAGATATGCGCCACAAACGAATCTCTGGGCTGGTTGGAATTGGAGAACTGCCTGCCCGTGTGGAGCCGCCTGAATCGACGCAATACAGCCGGCAAGTACCGCAACCTGCCGGTTAGCAAGCTAAAGAAGTTCGATGTGGAAATCGAGGGACGCCTCTGGTCGCTGTGGGGCAATTTGCATCCCGAAGCGCCAGTATTTGAGGATCGTTTGCGTGGTCGTCAGTACTTGGCTTGCTATGTGATGGCCTGTTGTGCGGCCAGTGTGTACAGGCTTATGGACTGGAGCCCCCATCTGCTGGACACGATTGTTGTGTGTGGCACCGAGTACTTTAGGGAGAGCATCGAGCAGATTAACAAAGAAGACTACGAGTTCTCGCTGGAGAATCTGAATGTGGATTGCGCCCTGGAGGCGGTTAACTTTGTGGTTCACATTGAGCACGTGTGCTATGGCAAGCTGTATAGGGTGCCCACCTTTAATCGAATGAATCTCTCCGAGGCTTTGATCTACTTTTTCAGTCACTATCAATATGGCATTGTGATGGTACGAAAACGCGCTCTGGCCATTGGTTTCTCTCCGGGACATGATGGTGGTTACTTTATGTACGATTGCCAGGAAAGGATCATCCACTCTTCCCAAGCAACAGGGTGCCTCTTATATGCTGCGCACTCGGCATCTGCAAGTGTTGCTCTACTGCATTGTAGTTGCATTGGATGTGCCCTACTATAACATTGAATTTAGTATACACAAAGTGGAAATGTTAAGAGAGGGGGCGACCGTGGAAAACGAGGAAGAAGAGCTCGGTGAAGACGAGGAAGCGTAATTGTATGAGAAGTATGGTTTGATTTTAAATTGATTGAAAAGTATTTTTATCAGACGGCATTATAAAACATAAAAGCACAATTAAATGGGGAAAATGGGAAGAACAATTTGTGTTGGCTATGAATAATCCAATTTGGTATCGATAAAGGTTTCTGAGCTTGCTTGCCGTGTGAAATATACTACCAACTATACCGAACCCATAATTAGATCCCGCAAATATTAAAATATTAAATAAGATTTTGAAATTATATAATGATAGTAAAAAACCTTGTTAGATCTTTCTAAAGCAGGTGCTTTCTAATTGGGATTTTACTGCTTCTAGACTGTTTACCAAGCTATCCGACATTTCGTTTCGGCGGATGTACTTACGGGTGTCAATTCAAAATCTTCGCTTTCGAGGTGAAATGCTTTGTTACTTAAAAATAACAGCGGGTGGGATTCTATGTATTGTCGACTTAACGCCCAGCAAAGTTATACCACAGGCCCTACCGATCTTCAATAAAAAACATTTTCTACTTAATTGTTCTCTTAATAGGCGGAGAGCCTTAATAAAAAGCATCTTCTATACTTAAAATCTGTAGGCGCGACTGACTGACTACATATATCAACCCACAGCCAAAACTGCTTATCCTAGAGATCTAAGATTATAGACCTTCGTTTAGTTATGCAGGCGCGCACTAAGAAAGAAAATTTTGAAAATTTGTACGCGAAGTGGGTGAAAACACCAAAGAAAAGTTTGTATGGGGCACATAACGGAACTGTGTAGTTCAGGCAATATTGTGGACTAAGCTGTTTTGCAAAGAGCGCGAGAGAGAGCGAGCGAGGGATCGACTCACACTCACACAAATTAGGTATGTGTGTATTACAAATATGCCATGCATCTCTTGGCTCTCTGAGACAGATGACAGCTGCTATGAAAGACATGTGTTAGAATGATCGGGGGGAAACAGTGGAGAGCGGTGGAATATGGAAAGAAGGTTGGGGAAAGAGTGGTGAGCGGGGGGAGAAGGGGTGGGGAAATAACGGGAAAGCCAATTTGAATGGAATTAAATTTTATTAATAATAATTAAAGAGTGCTGATGCTGCTGTGAAATGCTTAAACTTCATATATTTTCTAGAAGCGTGGAACGAAAATATCGCAAGACCCAAAGTTCACTGTGTGGTCGTGCGTGAGAGGTATGTTTTCAGCATCCACTTGACTGGAAGGGATTAATATATACATAATTCCGGAATTTTCGGGATGGGAAAAAATGTGACATACACTGCCATGCACTTAAATAGGGACAAGCATTTTAAAAGAATATACAACTATTTGACTGAAACAATCAAACTAGATCAATAGACAAATATTTTTTACCATTCAGTACTTCAATCTTTTTCGAATTAACAAAAAAAATTTTAAAATTAACGTAGTCCATTGTTTAAAAATTTTTTTTCAACGAGCTCTTCAAAAATTGCATATTTTTATCATGCACTTGAATAGGGACAAATGTGATTTTATCATTCTACGTAAAACTCCGCGCAATGAAGTTGATCTTGTTGTCAACATATAAGCTTTTTAAACAGAAAAAAATACTATAGTGGGCGGTAAGCACTAACTGATGTCGGAAAAGTCAAGATAATGGCTTATTAGGAGCTAAATCTTATCTAAGCTAAAGTGTTGTATGCAATTTTCTTGAAAACCCATCAAATTATGGGAATAATATGAAAGACCGCACCAAAAAAAACATTTTCGGTGTTCACCAGCTCTCTTAAAGTGTAAATCAAAGAGCGTAAACTAAAAGCGACACAACACAAACACTAGGAAAAAAATTACAGATTTTGTTTATAAAATCGCTAAAAAAACTTAGTATCGTGCTCATCAGATATAAAAATTTAGAACGGTTTTTCGAATAGGCATTGGCTGGGTGGAAGATTATCCCCTTGTATTTTTTGATATCCCGGTTCGAGTCCCGGTATCTGTCATCTTTTTTTTTCTTTTTAATTTTTAAAAATACCAAAAATTTAGCCGAGATCTGAAAAGTTCAACTACAAACGGTAATACAAAAAAAAATTCCTTGCATGGTTTGAACACACGAGTTCCTGTTTATGAGTTATGCATACAGTGCTCTACGCCTCTGAGGCGTCCGAAATTCTTTGTAAATATTAAGGGCAAAATGCGTAGCCTGTTAATTAAAGCTGGTTTTACCACAACAATTACTAGGGTAAATTACAAAGGGGCTCACTATCTCATGTGTGATAAATTTACCAATTACGTTTTTACGAGGGCTGGTGAACACGCAAACAATTTCTACAATTTCTTAAAATCTTGGTCGCAAACAAATTCGCGGAGGGTTCAGCTTGTCAAAATGTAGTATTAACGCAAAGTGTAAAAACTTTCAATGAAATATTACATAAGTTTGGCGGAAAAATGAAACTATATTTGATCGATCCAGTGTTACGCACTGGGTGCGCAAATCAAGCTAAAAAACGAGTTTGA
>JAEIFU010004326.1:0-16421 GCA_018904235.1 Lordiphosa stackelbergi | reverse complement strand
CTAGTATATAATTATAAGAACCCCCCCTTAAAATTTTACCTACTACGCCCCTGACAGAAACTAAGAAACAGCGCAAAATCGAAGCATATTTTCTGTTATTCCCTTTCGATTTTCTTTTCCGATTAGTAGTTACATTACATTTATACAAATGTTTGCATTACGCACACACTCACAGTTAATCGTCGACACGTTTCAAAGATGTTTCTAGTCACAAATGGATCTGCCATGAAATGGAAAGCGTGCCCCCCCATGCTGATAAGAGACAGGTAGAGGAATTTAGTTTTTCCCTCAAACATTGGAACATAAAAGGTAACCCAACTTCTGTTCATTCATTCAGTTAGTGGTAGTTTGTACTTTTCCTTACTCACCGACTGATAACGAGTGATTAGTTTTTGCCAAATTATTAGGTGTCGATTTTTGTTAATAGGGTAAAGTCTCTTATCAGTATGAAAGGGGGGACCAAAGCGTTTTAGTTCAGTTGATGTTGCTCAGTTGACCACAACAACTGCTGCAGTTGGTTTCGGTGTTTCGGTGTGTACCAAGTTATTTGACGAAGCGAGTGAGTGTCATAAACTAGGCACCAAAACAGGGCAAGGCCAATCATAAAGTTCATATCATACGACTTGGCGATATTTTTTTCTTTGTTACGTAAAACTCTTTCACGAGTTTTTCTTTTACCAAAATATTTTGTATATATATTTTTTTGTTTGATTTTATTTTTAGATCAAAATGGTGAATCTTTTGGGTCTGCGGCGTTTATTGATTGCCATAACATTCTTCACTTGCGGCTTATTTGTCAACATTGCGCAGCTTCTGTTGTATATTGTGGTGAAGCCAATTGATAAGAAGCTCTTCCGGCAATTGATGTACTATGTGTGCTGCTCGCTCTATTGCGGTAAGTGTTTCAAAAAACAAATAAAAATAAAGCGTATTTTCCAAAAATAAAAACATTTGGAAATTTGAACATGGAAAGTGACGATTTGATTATGATGTTGAAAAGAAAATGTGATTGGAATTTCATGAAAACAGAGTTCCACTGAATAATATACCCAAAAGTCATTACAAAATCCATTTCAGTTGCTTTCCAAGAATTTTCCCCAAAAATTTGTTTCCATCGATTATGTTTCAGCGAATATAAATCGGTGGAATTACCTGGCAACTTCTTTAAGTTTAGTTTAAACCATTTTTCTACCACCATAAATGTAAATGGAATCAATTGAAAACTGTAAAAAGAATTATGGCTTCTCTTATCTCTCTAATTTCTCTCACTTTATTTCCAATTAGATAGTGTTAATTCAAGCACTTACTTCCCCAAAGGCTTAACTCTTGCTAAAACACAATGGAATCACTTGTAGAGAGCCACTTAACATTGTTTTCCTTTATAAAGGTTTGATTTAACAAAAGTGTCTTAAAAGTCTCCCAAAGACCAAACCTTTTAGCCGAGACTTCTAATATTTTACGTAGACCTTCGATTAAGCATTGAAGAAAATTTTCGAAAATTCTTTCACAACTATAGTATACACTGCTACACAGAGGAAAAAACCCAGAACATTGGACTCAAAATGAACACAAACGTTAGCAAAAACAGTTCATGAACGGTTTGTAGTACAATGTTCTCACCTCAAGAACAGTTTTTTGAGAACGCAAAAACTCAAATCGCAAATATGCTGTTTCGTAGAGTTGGTCTGGAGTTCACGCGCGCAAATTGAGGATATCGATATCACAGCGTTGCCACCCCGAAGTCAATAAGTCACGCTATTCACATACTGCTATCATTGAAGGCGGCTTGGGCTCCAATCGTTAGGTCTTTTATGGTGGTTGTTACTTCATTCGAGGTGCATTTGTTTTATGAACTAAAATTATGGTCTCCCATATTAAAAAATTAATATATAAAAATATTTCTTTTCATTACAAAAAATTTTTTAAAAAGCAAATTTCCAATAAAACAAACAATATTATTTTTATTTCTTTCTAAAAGCCCTCAAGGGGTAAAAAGTTTACTCCAGGATTAAATAAAAGAAAAAAACGGTTTTAATCAATAGATTATTTTTAACTTAAAAAATTTTATTTTTACAAAATGGCGCTATTAAAAATAAAAATATTTTTCCTTTTTTTTAAAAATTATAGTGCAAAAATATGAAAATTTTTAAAATTATGATTGAGTTCAGACAACAATGGTGAAAATTCTGCATCGATTTCAGTTTTAATCATAAAAATCGGTTCAGTGTAACTGGAGATATCATGGCCGCCAGTTCCGAAACGTGGTTTCGAGATAAACGCATTCAAAGTTTGATGTAACTTTTTGGGTGAAAAAATCAAAAATAAACAAAATCCAGTTCTAGAATGGTGACAATTCTTCGTCGATTGCATATTATTTCATCAAAATCGGTTGAGTAGAACTGAGAGAAAAGTGACTGGGCAGTCCGAATAAGTTGCTTAAAAAGATATATTAACAGGTATTATATACTTACAGATATTAGACGGCGATGCCAGCAGAATAAAGCGGACCTTCCTCATCTTCAAAAAAACTGTTTTCATCAGCAGCTCTCTCTGCTCTGCGTGCCATTCTGCCTTTTTTAGATACTGCCGCAGCTCTAGTTTCTGAGCGGTTTAGTCAGTCTGTGCATTGTGTAGGATAGCCTTCGAAAATTATCGATTAAAAGTCAGTTAATAATCGATATAGATCTGAGGCGACAACATGTTACCATTAAAATTCAAGAACCAGCCGTTATTTCACAGCTATATGTACTCGTAATTTATTTACTCAAAAATTTCTTGTTTTATCGAAGACATTGGTCGACCACCTGGACCTTTTGGAGAAAACACAGAACAATTTGTTCAGGCTTGACTGGGAATTGAACCCTGTACCTTTTGCCCGGCGAAAAAAAAGAAAAAAACTCTTCCTGATTACCTCGAGAAGTACATCACCTTCAAAAGGCATATCAATTTTTTTTGGATCGGTTCAATAGATTTAGAGTTCTGATGTTCACGAACTTCAAAAAAGACGCTTTCGGGAAAATCGATTTAAAGTTTTTCATACGGTAGCAATCAGGTAGCACGGCCGGTCGTTTGAAACGCTGTTACGCCGTTAGTTTTACTCGGATTGATTTCAAATTTGTACACAATATTCTCGACATATTGCTCATTCAGAAAACAAATGAAAAAAAAGAAAAATAATAATTTTAAACCATAATACAAAAAAAAAAAAAAAAATAAAAATTTCCCGAACTACTCGCTTCGTTGCAACTCGCTTTCCCGTACTCTCTTGTCTCTTATAATAGCACATTTCCCAAAATATAATTTACTTTAGTATTGCTTATGAAATCATCTTTTTCTATTTTAATTTTTTATAATTTAAAAAAAAAAAATTTAAAATAGAGGGCCATTTGTTTTCTGATTTCGTTTGTACACACACAAAATATGTTTGTAAATTCCTACATTTTTTTAATTTGTATTAAATTATCCAAACCAGTTTTCCCATTTAAAAACAAAATATCTGCACACTTGATTTTTGTTTATAGTGGCAAACGTTGTTTTGCCTTATAAATTGTCTATAGTAAATACGGTCGTCAACCATTATTCGAGCAACATCAGGAACACGTGATCTCCAGGTGGAGTTTTATCAGGATTGATAACAATATAATATGATATAATATGCTAACTCATTCAAAAGGGAGTCCAGCTCGCCGATGATGCTCCTGGCGTTAGGCAACTTGAGGTTATTGTAGCCTCAACGTGCATCCACACTATTAACGTCCTCACTGCCCATAAAATAGATTTGTAAAAATTTATGTGGTTCCTTTGTCATTGGCTTTAAGATACACTTGGCCTTTGATTTTGAAGGTTAAATTAAGTTGCATTGTATTGTGCATTATTTCTGTTGCTCCAAAGGCATCATTTGAAGGCATGAGCTTAATCTACGAATAGACTTCAAAAGTTTGCTAAAAAACATGTGACAAGAGATTTTTATATATATAGACTAGCAAATAACCCGACGCGCTTCGCTGCGCCTTAAACAGTATAAAACCAAACAAAATTGGATATAATAATTCCAAGTAGAACCCAGAAATCGAACTTTGCTGATGGGTTTTCCCTCCAACTCTCACCCCCATCCCACCCACTCTACACCCAATTCCCACCCACCTCCTTCCCCCCCAGTTCCCACTCACTTCCCGCCCACATCCCTTCCACAATCCCACCCACATCCCTCCCACACCCCACCCATACCCCACACACCCCTCCCACTTCCCGCCCACTTCCCGTCCACTTTCCCGCCCACATCCCATCCACATCCCACCCACATCCCATTCACTTCCTAGAGGGTATCCCGGCGTAATTTCCACCATCGGAAAATGAAAACACAAATGAATTCTCATTTTGACCTTACAAACCGAGTTTCAAGTCAATCGGATGAAAAATAGTTATTTTACACGTAGAATTTTCCAGGCGTTAAAATCCTGGGGGTGGATTTTCCGACATTGAAAAATCACATTTTTAATTATTTCGTATTCTGTCCTTACAAACCGAGTTTCAAGCCAATCGGATAAAAAATAGTTTTTTTGCATGCTGAAATTTTCGGCCATTTTCCTCGTGGGCGGATTTTCCAAAATCGGGAAAACACGTGTCGAATTATTTCGCGTACTATGCTTACAAACCAAATTTCAAGTCAATCGGATGAAAAATAACATTTTTCCCATACAAACTTTTCCGACGCTTTTCCGACTTTTCCGGTTGGAATTTTCCAAAACCCCGTCTTAGTACGCACTTTCACCACTAACAGAAACTCCTGTCCAAATTTCAGCTTTCTATCTCTTACCGTTTAGGCTGTGCGATGATTGCCAATCAGTGAATCAGTCAGTCAGTCAGGACACTCTCTTTTATATTTATAGAGATGAGAAGCTTGGCTTGGCCCCGTTGGAGGAGCTGTATAGCCAATTTGACATTTGACAATATATATTATGCATGAATCCCGAGAACTAGGTGTATCGTGGTGACACTACCAGGAGAACATGCTGCTTGACTGCTGATCTTTGCTTTCGATAGTGTGACCATAAACAACGTTCTTTAGTGGAACAAGGAAACATCCACATTTTGAGAATTATTTTTGAATGATTGCCAGTGAAACAAGGGTATAAGAGCTAGGATACCTTATATGATCGGAAATTTTATCTTCTTTCCGTTACAAACACTTGCACGAGTTCATGATCCTCATTTACCCATTTTAGCGGCTAAATTTGCCTTGCAAATTGTTTGCATGGTTCCACCGGAATCAAGTTTAATAAGAAAATGGACTCCATTCATACTCTCCTTAGAAATTTGGAAAAATATTTATTATTGTGTTGGCCGTCGAACTCAACTGCTGCTCCCAAAAACAATTAAACATTAACGAAACTACTTCTCCTTCTGCTGCTGGTCCCTTCTAATGCGATCCAGCCCGGGGCAGATACATCCAATACAAAGCAAGCATAATGAACAACATCATAAGGCGCTGGAAAATCGAGTTATGCGATAAGGAAGGAATGATGTTCATAATTCGCTCCCTCTGTGGTAGAGCGTGGGGATACAAAACGTTGCCCTGGTCTTGAGCCAAAATCAATGGATTCGGGCCAGTCGGTGACTGGCAGCCGGGGCACATTTGTAGCACCGGGTGCCCGATTGTTTATCCAATTCAAAATGCAGACGGCGCAAAAGAAAAAATCATAGAAACTCACGCCAGGACGACGGCGCCCGCAATTGACACAGACTTGCGGCTGTTGTTCACCATTATTGTTCTCGTCACCGTCCCTTGGGGGTTGTTCTTCAGGGTGATCCAATATGTTCGGCATGTTGCAAGTTCCAAGTTACTGTTCGTGCGCCTATAAATGGGTTTTATATTAAATTTCGGAGGCATGAAATGTAGCTTGACTCTTACCTTGCTCTCAACAAAATGAATTAAACAGAAATATAATTTCCAATGAACTGGGAAGCTAAGCAAATAATTGACAACTTTTTCTAAGAAAACTGATGTAAACAATTTTCTTACGTTTC
Organism: Lordiphosa stackelbergi; assembly: GCA_018904235.1. Lineage (NCBI taxonomy): Eukaryota > Metazoa > Arthropoda > Insecta > Diptera > Drosophilidae > Lordiphosa > Lordiphosa stackelbergi. Next base: position 10,394 of record JAEIFU010004326.1, on the reverse strand, counting down.
ACAATTTTAAAGCTACTTTTACAAACAAAAAATCGATATTGTTGCTTGGAAAGATGTTTGAATATTGAGTCCAGGTACCTATGTTTGGATTCTATGACGAGGCGCATAGAAATAGACTAGACCAGGGGTGCCCAGAACCAATCGTGTGGAATCAAATAGAACAACTACAAAGGTATGTATTTGAACAGTGCTTTGTGTGTCCACTGAACTCCACTTACTTCCCGAATGGCTTAACTCTTGCTAAAACACCATAGAATCATTTGTAGAGGGCCACTTAACATTGTTTTCTCTTATAAATGTCGTAAAATTCTCCCACAGACCTAACCTCTTAGCCGAGATATCTTATATTTTAAGACTTTCGATTAAGCATAAAAGAAAATTTCCGAAAATTCTTTCACAAATTAGGTGAAAGTGAACGAAAAAAGCTTATAGGGGGCCTATTTTTTTTAAATTATTGTCTGTGCTTCTTTTTAAAAATTTTTGGCCTGCGGCGCATTCTCAATTCTTCACGAACATATACTATATAATTTTTTTAAGAACTTTGGAGTAGGGGTAACTCTACTCTACTACTCTTTCAACTGTCTCATAAACAAAAAAAATGCTTTTATCAAGTGGGAAACGACATTTGAAGAATTGGATTGCAATTCGGACATTGAAGAGGTAGATCAGGACAACGAGTTTATTTTTTACTCAAATGATGTATGTGATAAAATGCATAAGTTGTATGGAAAATGCGCGGGATATACTACTTCAGCCATGCAATCATTTCAAAATTTGTTCTGAATGCTTAAATAAATTGGTAGAAAAGGCCAAAAAGAACAATTCGCAATTGCTCTGCCCCCATTGCAGACAAATTGTTGAAAATAACCTTAAAATATTTCAATAAATAAAATATAATGAGTTTCGTTTGTACAAGTGTATACAAAATATACTCAGAATTTGTTTTTTCTTTTCGGGCGTAAAGTGTTATAAAGCCCGAAAAAAGTGACATAGTGACCCGCGGGCGTTATGACACTTTCAAAAGTGAAATAAAGCCCGCGGGCGCTATGTCACTGTTAAGAGCGACATAACGCCCGCGGGCGTTATTACATGCACCCAATTAATCTTATAATCCAATCAAACACCTATTTAACTGATTTCGAAAAAACCACACTCAATTTGTACATGGAAACAGGGAAGAAAGTCAGTCAATCTAGACTATAGTATACACTCCTACACAGAGGAAAAAACGGGAAGCATTGGACTCAAAATGAACGCAAACGTTAGCAAAAAACAGTTCATGAACGTTATTTCTCATTTGTAATACAATGTTCTCACCTCAAAAACAGTTTTTTGAGAACGCAAAAACTCAAATTGAGTTGTTATTATTCCATTTTGAAGAACTTGATTTGAGTTGATATTGTTCCGTTTTCAAAAATATTTTAAACTCAAGCTTGGTACGGGGATACCCGCGAAATATCCCTATTTTGAATGTCTAGTAAATTTTTATCGCCTCATACTTGAGTCCCAACTGTTCAAATAACTTTGAATTCGACTAAAAATAGTTTTCAATTTGTGAAGCGTAAGAAAATGGTTTACATCAGTTTTCTTAGAAAAAGTTGTCAATTATTTGCTTAGCTTCCCAGTTCATTGAAAATTATATTTCTGTTTAAATCATTTTGTTGAGAGCAAGGTAAGAGTCAAGCTACATTTCATGCCTCCGAAATTTAATATAAAACCCATTTATAGGCGCACGAACAGTAACTTGGAACTTGCAACATGCCGAACATATTGGATCACCCTGAAGAACAACCCCCAAGGGACGGTGACGAGAACAATAATGGTGAACAACAGCCTCAAGTCTGTTCCAATTGCGGGCGGCGTCGCCCTGGCGTGAGCTTCTATGATTTTTACTTTTGCGCCGTCTGCATTATGAATTTGATGCGAAATCGGGCACCCGGCGCTACAATGTGCCTCGGCTGCCAGTCATCGACTGGCCCGAACCCATTGATTTTGGCTCAAGACCAGGGCAACGTTTTGTATCCCCACGCTCAACCACAGAGGGAGCGAATTATGAACATCATTCCTTCCTTATCGCATAACTCGATTTTCCAGCGCCTTATGATGTTGTTCATTATGCTTGCTATGTATTGTATGTTTCTGCCCGGCCTTGGATGGCGCTAGGAGGGACCAGCAGCAGAAGGAGAAGTAGTTTCGTTAATGTTTAATTGTTTTTGGAGCAGCAGTTGAGTACGACGGCCAACACAATAATAAATATTTTTCCAAATTTCTAAGGAGAGTATGAATGGAGTCCATTTTCTTATTAAACTTGATTCCGGTGGAACCATGCAAACAATTTGCAAGGCAAATTTAGCCGCTTAAATGGTGAATCATGAACTCGTACAAGTGTTTCAAACGGAAAGAAGAAAAAATTTCCGATCATATAAGGTATCCTAGCTCTTATACCCTTGTTCCACTGGCAATCATTCAAAAATAATTCTCAAAATGTGGATGTTTCCTTGTTCCACTAAAGAACGTTGTTTATGGTCACACTATCGAAAGCAAAGATCAGCAGTCAAGCAGCATGTTCTCCTGGTAGTCTCACCACGATACACCTAGTTCTCGGGATTCATGCATAATATATATTGTCAAATGTCAAATTGGCTATACAGCTCCTCCAACGGGGCCAAGCCAAGCTTCATAATAATATATATTACTGCATTTTAATATTCTATAACAGAGTCCGGTGCGTACAACACTGCTCTGCAGCAGACGTCGACACACCGACAGTATACGAGCAGCATTTGTTTACAAAAATAAATACATTTGGTGGCATAAAATTTCACGTAAATAGTTACTATATAATTTTTTTTGCATGAAATAAGTCCTTATGCCAGCACGAAAAACTCACACTTTATTTTCTCAGCTATTCGTAAGGCTAAAAGTCGGCTTATCGTAAAACGGTTCAAGCTTTCTTGCTCGCGGGGATCGAACACGAAGTAGAAAAACTAAGTCAGCCCCGAACATTTCATGGACGTTGACCAATCGAGAGAGAGAGAAAACAATAAAAATTATGAAGTCACAGAATTTTGTGAATAATAATAGAGGTAAAGTGTTGCATAAGAAAAACGAAGCAGGCTCTTATGCCTTCTGAAGTGAGAAATAGGCACGAAATCTCCACTTCTGGTCTGTATTCAATTCAGACTGGAGAAGTGCCAAATGAGCGTGATTAAACACAGATACGCAACGCCCAAATGAGCATGTGTTTTATGCTGGCCCCTCATAACAAAGAATGGAACACTTGACGCTTGCCTTGGCCATGCGCAACTCAATAGCGTAGTCGGTTTTTAATTAAAGGAGTCCATACACTTCTTCCACTGTTCTAAACCCTTACCGAGTGAGCTAAAATCCTCTCTGACAGCGGATGACCTCTATAATGTGCCTCTACTTGGCCTTCGAACCACCTATAATTTTTCAACCTTCTTGACTGATTTTTAAATATCGGTGAAAATCTATATATATAAAAATCTCTTGTCACACTTTTGTAGTCTATTCGTAGACTAAACTCATGTCTTTGTGCCAGCACAAAGTGATTCAATTGTGGACGACGGCAATTCCGTATGTCGAAAGGATGAGCTACTCAACTTTTCAATGGTCAGACTTGGGACTTCTTTGTGGCCGCAAGTCGTGGACAACATCTTCTAATCAATGCCGTTGCATTATAAGTATATAACATCGAGATGCCATGGCCAAAACAGTCGGTTCAGCCCTTTCCCTAGTCGTGTCCAAAGAGCACCAATTGCATATTGGAGCTAATTATTGAAAAATTACAAATAAAGGTCATGATGAACCACGATGAACCTCACTTGGATCTGCACTGCAAGTAAGGATTAACCCAACACTGTCAAACCCTAGGTGCCTTTTTATAAATCACATAAAGCTATTGTATCAACTATTGCATCATTAAAGGCCACCATAACTATTCGCTGTTAATTAGTTTAAATTTTCTCGCCAAGTTAAATTTGAAAACATAATTACTAGAGATGAGCGCCTTATTTGCCCTGCTATCGACGAAATAATGTGCACAGATTTCGCACACTTTTCGCAAGTATATCCGTTCTCTTCTCTTCAATTGGAAAAAAATTTGTTTGATTTTGGACCAGGTGTGAGCGGATTTTTCACATTTGGGAGAAATAGGGAACGTGTGGACATACCTCTTGGGATTGGAAGGGAGGCAAGAGGCTTCTGGATGTATTCTGCTGCTTCTCCCATCTATATAATCCATATATTCCGTATCAGAAACAACGCTTGTACAACAAATTTCAACGGCCCCCACCTACTCCACCTGACTCGTTTAATTTAAGTTGTTCAGAAAAACACAGACAAATTTGTTCAGGCTTGACTGGGAATTGAACCCGGTACCTTTGCACCTTAACGTATGGAATGACGCGCCAACACATTCAGCCCTTGCAGACTTTTGCAGCTTCACATCTAGAGGGCTACTTATGCTTAATTGAGCTGACAAGAAGTTGAGTTGAGCAAAAACAAGAGAGAGATCAAAAGAGAGGCAACTCGCTCTCTCTCTGCGAAAACCGGTTCCTGGTGGTGGATAAAGCAGAGTTCCCCAAACTATAGCCATTGGGCCACGGACACACTAAAATTACAGCACCACACCAAATGCTCCGCAAATAGTTGAAATTTAGATTCATCAGAACAAGTGGCAATGTAGAAAAGTCTACAACGTTTTTTTTTTTTTTTTTTTTTTTTTTTGCTTTTTGTAAAATTTTTTAAAATTCTGTGACGCGAAGTTTGTGTGGTTCTTGTTAATATATGCAACTTGCCGCCGGATTTTCGCCCGAGGGCTGCTCAAATTCAAGAAGTGACCTCTGCGTGACGACAAAGGCACACCTCGTTGCGGCGTTTAGTGCGAAAATGCCCCCAGGTAAGCCATTTTTCTTCCAACATGAATATGGTCCCATGGTGTTATCATCATACCAGGAGCGTTAGTCGCGACATGATGACCAATTTTGTTGATTGCGTTAACTCTTCGTACGATAGCGTATGAGGCCAGTTCATGGATTCAGGCTGTTGTTTTTTTTTTTTTTTTTTTTCGGCGCGTGTGCTACCGCACACGTTGTCGCATAGAACAATCGATTTTCTTAAGAAATTGTTTTTTGTCGGCCGTTTGATGTCCAGCCGTGGTTGATTTGGACTGCGCTAGGGCGTTCGCCCGTTATGTCGCCGCCTATTTCTTTTTGTGGGGATATTTGTGAGATCCGTTTTCGTTACCTGCCATCACGAGCTTTCGGGATGAAGGAGCAATATTCGATATCGATGGCTAATGCTGCAAAAGGGCACAAGACGCCAAGCAGAGGTCGGCCATTTGTGTGTTATCATTTGTCCGGCGGCATGTCTATTCTGCTGAATCCAGTCGTTGTTGTTGACTTCGCAAAGCTCGTGCCTCTTGGGACTGAGAAGAGCGCCATTGCGACATTTTGACAAGCGTAATTTCATTTAATTCATGTAATTGTTGATATGTTTTTCGTGCCCTAACATTCCGCACGTGTGTTTCTGCAACCGTTCGACGGCCCAAACATCCTCCCCTACGTGTTGCTGGCATGGTTTACTGTAACACACACGCACACACAGAAAGACCAAATTGAAACGATTGAAGAAAAACGATATTCCGATAACGATGAAACACAGAAAGACACAGATGCGCAGCCTAAAATGTTCTGCAGAGGGACACCCAAACCACCTAGCGTTACGAAATATAGTTAAAACCATGCAGTACACATGCCAAATATATGCAAATAAAATTTCATTAATATCGGTCAAGCAATTTCGGAGAAGTTTGCTATAAAATGGGTCCGAAAGTGCGTGCACGAAGACCATTTCATGAATTCGACTTACACACGAAAGTTGACTATGAATTCGCTGTCAATTTATGAAATGCCGCGACGCAGACAACTTAACGTTGCGTTTGTGTTGCCAGATCTTAGGTTTTCTCATATGTGCGCTGATCATTTTGTGAATTTACCAAATTTGCATATACAGGATCAAAATTGATTTTGCAAATTATAGAAATTGTAAATTTCGTAGCATTAACGTAGTAATAGATTACTATTAATCACCGTCAACACATATTTTTCCGCAAAAGTCGGAATCGCTTTGACTTCATAACTTTTATCGTTTTCTCTCTCTCGTTTGGTCAACGTTCATCAAGCGATCCGGGCTGACTTTGTTTTTCTACTTCGTGTTTGATATCCACGACTAAGAGAGCTTAAACCGTTTCACGATATGCCGACTTTGAGCCTTACGAATGGCTGAGTTTTTCATGCTGACATAAGGACTTATTTCATGCAAAAAAAAATATTTAAATGAAATTTTATGCCACCAAAGGTAATTATTTTTGTAAACAAATGCTGCAAAGTCCGACTAGGTCGTTGTTTTTGTAAATGAGCGCAGTATAAGCTGTAGGTGTGTCGACATAGCGCTGCAAAGCCGGACTCTGTTATAGAAAATAAATCCCGAAAACTAGCTATATCGTGGTGAGACTACCAGGAGAACATGCTGCTTGACTTTGAAATACAATTGCAAGCAAATCAATCCAATCAACTGATCTTTGCTTTCGATAGTGTGACCATAAACAACATTCGTTAGTGGAACAAGGAAACATCCACATTTTGAGACTGATATTGAATGTTTGCCAGTGGAACAAGGGTATAGGAGCTAGGATACCTTATATGATTAGACATTTTTTCTTGATGATCCTCATTTACCCATTTTAGCAGCTAAATTTGCCTTGCAAATTGTTTGCATGGTTCCAGCGGAATCAAGTTTAATAAGAAAATGGACTCCATTCATACTCTCCTTAGAAATTTGGAAAAATATTTATTATTGTGTTGGCCGTCGAACTCAACTGCTGCTCCCAAAAACAATTAAACATTAACGACACCACTTCTCCTTCTGCTGCTGATTCCTATTAGTGCCATCCAGGCCGGGGCAGAAACATACAAAACATAGCAAACATAATTAACAACATTATAAGGCGCTGGAAAATCGAGTCATGCGATAATGAAGGAATGATGTTAACTTGCGGCATCTCTGCCTCTCTAGGGTTTAGCTCCCTCTGTGGTTGGGCGTGGGGATACAAAACGTTGCCCTGGGCTTGAGCCAAAATCAATGGGTTCGGGCCAGTCGGTGACTGGCAGCCGGGGCACTTTGTAGCGCCGGGTGCCCGATTTTGAATGCAGTTCATCATGCAGACGGCGCAAAAGTAAAAATCATAGAAGCTCACGCCAGGGCGACGCCGCCCGCAATTGGAACAGACTTGAGGCTGTTGTTCACCATTATTGTTCTCGTCACCGTCCCTTGGGGGTTGTTCTTCAGGGTGATCCAATATGTTCGGCATGTTGCAATTTCCAAGTTACTGTTTGTGTGCCTATAAATGGGTTTTATATTAAATTTCGAAGGCATGAAATGTAGCTTGACTCTTACCTTGCTCTCAACAAAATGAATTAAACAGAAATATAATTTTCAATGAACTGGGAAGCTAAGCAAATAATTGACAACTTTTTCTAAGAAAACTGATGTAAACAATTTTCTTACGCTTCACAATTTTAAAGCTACTTTAACAAACAAAAAATCGATATTGTTGCTTAGAAAGATGTTTGAATAGTGAGTCCAGGTACCTATGTTTGGATTCTAGTACGAGGCGCATAAAAATAGACTAGACCAGGGGTGCCCAGAATGAGCTTACGGTCGTGTGGAATCAAATAGAACAACTTCAAAGATATTTGACCAGGTATCTTAGCTTGGGACTCAAGTATGAGGCGCATAAAATTGACTAGACCATTTAAATCTTAAAATAAAGTAAACATCTGTTATCAATAAATTAAAAAACCCTAGCATCGCACAGCCTTGATGTCCATTGCATGGGGTTAAATAAAAAATGTTTAAAAAGAGAACCAATTTCATATAATGATTGATTCAGTTCCTGAATTAGTAGCTAGTCACTCGCTCCATACATGCATTTTATTCACCCTTAAAGTCAGTAAAATAAACAAAATTTTGCAGTAAACCTTTACGTAAAGAGAACTATTGCTATTGTAAATCTAAGCGAAAATATAGTTTAGAAATGGTCCAACCCACATTAGGGAATTTTTAGAGTTTTTTTGACATATGTCTAATATTTATATATTAAATAGAAATTTGTTAAAATTTTGGAAAAACTTTCTGGACAATTGGTCTAAACGTTTCTGAGATGCAAACTGAAAAGTAATGGATCCTACGAATCCATCGCTGTATTTATTTTCTGGCGTAATCTTTGACCACTTTTGAAAAGAATTGGAATCATAAATGTTTCACATTAGAGCAATGTTTCCATGACTATAGCTGGCAAATACATCGGATACATTGATTCGCGAATCGATTTTTTCCATGTTTGAGAAACATTGATATAATTTTTGGGAGTCGATTTAAACCAACACTAATTGTACAAGCGACGTCTGCAAAACTCCTGCTAAGGGTAAGAACAAAAATGTAAAATTTTCAAAAACTTGTGACCTCGAGCCGGCTAAATCCCCCAGTATAAAAATCATATGTGTTACAAACTGGAAGAGTTAAGTCTCAGGATAAGTAAATATTTTGATTGGGTGGATTATAGAGAAAGAATATGGGAAAAATATTCTTCTAAGTAATTCCGGGTGTTAATATATAAGTACATTGAGAGCAAAACAGTTTTTTTCACTAAAATCCATTTTCCGACCGAACATTTGTATGGCATACAAAGTGATTATCGATCCGGTCGGTTCCGACATATTAGCAGCGTGCAGTAAAAAGAAGACTCTGTGCAAAGTTTCAGCTCGATAGCTCCAAAACTGAGGGACTAGTTCGCGTAGAAACAGACAGACGGACAGACGGACAGACAGACGGACAGACGGACGGACAAAGCTTGATCGACTCAGCTCGTCATGCTGATCAAGAATATATATACTTTATGTGGTCGGAGATGATTCCTTCTTATGCAGACTTTCACACTTCTGGGCAAAATTATAATACACTTTTCAAGTGTATTATAAAAACTTATTAACGCAAAAATTAATTATGAAAACTTTAATTCAGTTTCGCTGTTTTTTGTTAGAATGAAGACTTTTATATGGGAATAATTGCTGATCTGGTCTGCGAGCTGCCAATTCTAGCCGCTATTGTGGAAATCGAAAACTCCAAAGACATCGCATTCCTTTCAAAAATCTTTCATGAGGACACAGTTCCCCAGGTATAAAATGGACCAATTCAAGCAACATTTCAGTATGTCACGCACAACTTTCAGTGCGTTTTATATCATAAAAGGAAGGAACCAATTGCAAATGTATCCTTACCAAGAAGTGCTATTTTCGATTTGGCTACTAAGTAAACAAGAATCTTTCGTCCGTTGGTGATTACTTTATAACGGGGACTCTATCAAGGCTAATGCCCAAATATGTGAACTGGCTAAATGACTCCCAGCGAACTTTAACAGCACAAATATTAAAACAAAAATCGTGGGAGTTCAAGACAATTGGGGCAATTGATGGATGTCATTGCATTAAGCAACCTGTAGGAAACGCCGCAAAGATTAACACAATGAATGTAAGTTCATTCACTTATTGTTCCGAGGCGTATGTAACAACAAATGCCGATTTTTAGACGTAAACATCCAGTAGCCAGGAAGAATGCACGATGCTCGGGTATATCAGTTGGGCAGCCCTTTATGTACAAAAGTTGAAAGCCAGAAACTGACCTGCTTATACCAAGGCAAATTAATTTGTTAGGAGACTCCGCGTACCCATTGGGTATTAATTTATTATTAGCCACATTATCGTGATAATGGACACCTAACAAGGGCACAAGTTAGATTCAACATTAGTTACCCTCAATACGGTTCGTTATTGAACGGGCGTTTACTTTTGCTTAAAGGAAAATTTCGTAGATTGAAGTATCTAGATGTGCAATCGGCAAGTAGCAACATCCATCCATAATAAGCCTTGTTGCATGCTCCCCAATTTCATTCCATGAACAACCATACTGCTGGCCCAAGTGATGAAACTTCCCAAGAACCAGAAGAAATAAATGATTATTTTGAACAGCACCTTTTAAATTAAAGAAATGCGGTAAAATGATGAAAATATTTTAATAAGAATTGTTGTTGTTTTTTAATATTGTTAATTGTTTCTTTAATGCTGATTTAATCCTTTTAATTATTTGCCTTGGTAAATTCTTCAATCTAAAGCTCAAAAAGCTCATTTTTGCGCGCTCAGTTCATTGGATTTCTCCATGGCCTCTATGATTCCACGCAGCTGCTCGTTTCGCTCTCTTTCAACGTCCAGTATTGTTTTCGTTTGGTAGTAACGCACACGATAAGTACTGTCCAT
>JAEIFU010004325.1:0-16458 GCA_018904235.1 Lordiphosa stackelbergi | reverse complement strand
AAAAATTTTTTTCATCGCTCCGTTTTTAAAATATGCATTTTTTTTACTTTTTGGGTAGGTGCTCTTACATTTTAAGCCATATCTGACTTCATAATTGTCAGATAGAGTAAAGAAAGATATGAATCGAAAGGCAATTGAACTGCCAGTAATTGCGTAGAACATTGTTTTTAAATCGGCTTAGTAGTTTGGATACAATAAACCAAAACATTTCAAAAAATTCAATTTTTTACACAAAAATTTTACAAGAATAAAAATTAAATTTTATTTCTTTTACTTAAGAAGATAAATTTTCAACAATTATGAAGTCAGATATGGCTTAAAATGTAAGAGCAATGTAAGTAAAAATTCATATTTCAAAAACGGAGCCATGAAAAAAATTTTTGAAATTGATTTTTGAGATCACCATTCGAAACTACACTACAAAAAATATATCAGTTGAAATGGGTCATTTATTTTTTTTATTTTTGTAAACTAGTGTTATTATTATAACACAAAGACTTTTCATCAAGTTTAAACAAATTGTCTTAAAAAGGTAAATCTGGAGCGGGTTGCAAGTGGAAAAGCGCAATGTGTTCTATTTTAGTAGGGTTGTCGAAATATCGATATCGAATAACTTTTGACGATATTTTTATGAATACTTTTTTTTGGTTTTGGACAAAAATGAAGGTTTCCTAAGGGCATTCTCTTGGATATTAGTAATGTCAGTGATACTAGTAATATCCAAGAGAATACCTTCAGAAAACCTCCCTTTTTGTGGCCGAATCTTATAAAAATACACACCAAAAATATATTCAACAAGTATTCGATATCGATATTTCGACATCCTTATATTTTAGCTTAATAAACTTCCAGGGCCAAAGCTGTGCTTCAAATATGCGTAAGGATGTTGATTGTTGGTTCGTTTTTATCAGTTTGGTAACAAATATATCGATTCTCGAATTTAGATTCAGTTCAGATTATGGTTCTATGTTTCTATCGTTTCTTTCCGGTTAAAAGACGCCATTTCCATCTCCCTTTTTCTTTTTTAAATCCAGAATTCAGAATCCAAATTCTTAATATTGCGAAAATTATGTGACAATGTCTTTGGATCCTGCTGTACCCCAAAACCATTAGCTACTGCTAAGTATTTTTCGTGCATTTTTGTTGCCGCCGTTGTTGGTATTATTGCTGCCTGGACAGGGGCGTGGCAACGGAAGCAGTCGCTTGCAATGTGCCATTTAAACTGGAGCTGGTGCTGTGGCTGGAGCCAGAGCATCATCATTATTGGTCTCGGTCTTGGGCCTGAACCCGATTGTTAATGGCGTGTCATTATTATGAGCTGCCCTGGCTGAGGGGAGTGCGGGGAGCAGTCCGACGAGGACGAGCGTCTGCCCTGCGACAGTTTGGCTCGATTTGAAATTTAAACGATGCCAACAACACAAAAGCGCGCACGGAATTCCAAGAAACGGCCGCCCAGTCGTCAGGTATTCACCGTCCTGCTGCTCAAGTGTCTTCTTCAGGCCTCGGGGCCTCGGTCCTGTTCGCTGCAGCCAACTCTTGACGCACATAAATCGCAATGCGGCTCCCATTTGATTTTGATAGTCATTATTGGTCCAAAGGCGCGTGCAGCTGCTGGCTGGCCGACTGGCCGGTTGGCTGGCTGGTGGTGGCCACTTGTTAACGCAAGGAGCAAACCGGACTGCCTACACAGTCCCCCATCCTTCAAGCCGTTGGCCGAAACCAGCTCGAGACGCTGATTTAAAACATCTGACAACAAAAGTAAAGCGCGAAATTGACGCAGGTTTCTTCTAAAGCGGCTGCGGTTGTTGCGTACTCCCTGCTCCAGTCGCAGCTCCCAGCCCCAGCCCCAGCTCCCAGCTCCAGTTGTTGTTGCGTGTGTTGAAAATTAATGCGCATTCCTAAGGCCAGCAGGCAGAAAGGCAAAAAATCAAGCAGAACAGAGGAAATGAATGGCGCGTTGCAAGAATGTGTTGCACATAGTGTGTATCAGGGCAAGGGGAAAGGGTCGCGGAGGTGTGCTGCGGGGTAACCAACAACAAGCAGATGTACTGCAGTTAGGTGACGTCATAGGTTGGCAACCAAAAATGGCAGCTTAACAAAAGTTGTGCAACTTTTTCCCTAGTTTTTGGCTAACATTGTGAGCACTGCACTGTGAAACTAAGACGATTATCCGTGGAGACTCTAAGAGCTACAGAGCACAATTATTGCAACAATTAGAAATTCCCCCTGGCTCAATTTATGCAAACAACAAGTAGGTTTGGTTATAAGCAACCGTGTTTTGACACTAAGCTAATAAAGCTTTAGCTTACCTTAAGTGTTGAATGATGATCTAAATTGCCCCCCATCTGGGGAAGAATCGTATCTAGCAGTAAAGAAAAAAACTATACCTATGTTTTGTGAATTTCAAAGCTGTCTTTGATACAGTCAACAGAAGAATCCTTATATATGTATAAGTTAAGCAATATGGGTGGGTCCTTAAATTTATTTCCGGCTGCAGCTACAAGCGCTTCATGCCGGAACGGAATTAGTAGTGTGGGATGGTACACTGCTCTCCTACTGGTTTAGAAACAACACTGGAGTCAAACAGGAGTGTCTTTTCAGCAAGGCTGCAAAGCTCTCAAATTTTGCAGAGTGTTCTGTGTCACTCTGCGATTTATTGTTGTAAACATTTCGTAAATTACTAAAATATCGGAATATCGTTTTTCATCAATCATTTCAATTTGGTCTATCTATGTGTGTGTGTGTGAGTGTTACAGTAAACAATGCCAGCAAAACGTAGATGTGGCTATTTGGGCCGTCAAACGAATGCAGCAACACACTTGCGTAATGTTAGGGCAGCAAAAAAAAATCAAAAATTACATGAAATAAATGAAATTACGTGTGTCAGAATGTCGCAACAGCGTTCTTCTCGATCACAAAAGACTCGAGCTTTCCGAAGTCAACAGCTACAATTGGAGCAGAGACAAGCGCATCGGACAGATGCTAACACACAAGCCAAAAAGTACATTGAGCATTTACATCTGTTTCGTTCCTTCGTCTCGCATTCGAGTATGAGCCAGATATTGAATATTTCGCTCAACCGAAAGTCCTGATTGGTGATACGGACAAAGAATGTCCCAATTGTCATGCGCACATATTAAATAAAATGTTGCGCATCAGAATAATTGCAACTCAAAACCCAAAGTACTCAAAAATTTTAGAAACAATTTATATGACAGAACAACATTTGCTGACCCTAGTTGATTGTATATTTTTCCATTTTGGGAAAACAAAAATTACGACCTTTTCAATGGAAACAGATCAGCACAATGAAATAAAAATATATTAAACTATTTGAAAGTAAAATTAAACCGGAGTCAGAAAAATCAAAGCTGCGTTATTCGAATATTAATGAACTAGATTTTCCTAATTTTTGTACTCTGAATGTTTTTCTATTTTTTGTTTCCTAATTTTTGTACTCTGAAAGTTTTCCTTGCTTTAATTTACCTATTTTTGTTTTCTTTATTTCCCTCTTTATTTCGTTTTCCTAAAATTTTATTCTTAGTTTTTTTGTCTTTGTTTTAGCAATTCTTAATAAAATATTCGGAATTCGTATGAGGTACCAGTGTGAGTACGGAGTTTCTTAAAAAGTGTACGAACTTAACTAATGTCAAACTGAACTTTCTTAAAAAAATCTTTAACTACTAAATTTAGCACAACGAACTGCAATTATAGAGTTCTGCATAGAATCTACTGAGGTAACTTGGTCATCGTCCAAATAAAGAAATGCATTTGATTCACTTGAGAAACCTTAATGAACATTGCATTTTTCAAAATTGCATTCCTTTATGGCTTTGCAGTTGTCAAAGTTCACCTGCTCGAACCATATTCGCTCAATTATCGGCGGTAATAGTACCTATAAATCTGATTTAGAGAAATGTCGTAGGTTTGGAGAACTTATTTGAATGATAGCAGTCCGATTACTAGGAATTTCTATGTTTCCCTGTGTTTGTCGTTGGAAGAACTACCAAATTTGGTTAGGATTCAGGTTCGGTAAGTCGAAAATATTAGGGGTTCGGTTCAGGGTCCGGTTCGTCGAACCCAAAAAACCCAAACCGAACCGGTTCTAAAGGGTTGGGTCCGGATGGGTTTGCAGCCTGGCTTTTAAGCCCCCTTTTGTTCTATGATATCGCTAGCTCAATGAGGGGTGGTAGCGGGCGTCAGGGTAAATGTTCTAATGTACGCAGATGATCTCGTCTTTTTAGCTGATTCACCATTGGGGGCTAACTGGCAACACGGATAAAACGATAAACATTCCAATAAGAGACAATAGAGGCCGAACCGGCAAAGAAGAAGTCTGGTAACTGAACACATCATTAATCGAACCAGTTAAATCTTTTACAAACTTGGGCAAGTTCCCGTCACGTCTAACATGTCATTTTAAACTCGAAATCAAGGCTCTTAACTGTAGCTGGAATACGCTGCTGGGAAAACAAATTGTGCTTCCAAATGTGAAATTATAGAATGTTTTTAAAGCAACTGCTCGGTCAATCATGCTACATGCTGCACAGGTTTGGAGATTCCTTGAATATGACGAAGTGGAAAAGCTTCTTCAATTTTTTGCAAAGAAAATGTTTAGTTTGGGCTCTAACTGTAGAAAGTGGTCTTTCGTCCCTTTAAACCAAAACTCTAGGATTAAATATCCCTTTACATAAAAAAAGATTTTTCATATGCCTTAAGCCCGCTCAGCTTCTGTTGTTGCCAAATCCATGCTGTTGAGTCGAAACTTGGAAAACACTTGCAGAATACGATAGAATACGTGGGAGAGATTTTATCGACTAATTTTGGACGGAGAGCTAGCTAGAAGCAGCTCGATGAGGACCACGGTACAGCGGACGACTGTACAGTACAAAAAAAGGGTCGGAAAGTTCTTCACCGTTACATGATTACAGAACTACATGGTCCCTACAAAAAAAAACGCTCTTCATTTTATTCTGTTTCGGTTTAGAATTTGGTAAGAACGATTCGCTTTTAAAAATTCTTACTCTGAGTACGAATCGTTCTTAAATTCGAAATTGAGAAATAAAATTCTTGTTTTAATAAAACAGGTTTAAATTAAATTCATTTCGTTCTTAAAATCGAAATTGACCGTGAAAAATTCAAAAATAGAAATTCCATTTTTGATTCAAGAAAAAAATTAAGATCACTTCGTTCTTGATGCCCTTACTTTAAGTACAAATCGCTCTTAGCTAACATAAATAAGTCTAGATCATGCTTATTTCGAGGTCGAAAAGTTCTAAAAAAAAATCACGAATCGTGCTTAACATATCCAAAACGTTCTTGAAATCAAGAATTTAGGGATTACTTAAATCAAGAATTCGAAAGTTTGAAACTGAAATTCTGGAAAGTCCGAAAATCTCGATTATTCTGTATAAAAACAATAAAGTTACTCATTGGGCGATTTTTACGACAAAAACAGCGTTAGCCTAATATCATTTATTTTCAGAGCTAGATGTGAAATACTGCATATGTCTACGATACGCAAGCCATCTTTATTCTCTGCAAGGAGAATTAAGCCAACAACGAACAGTCTGTATAGTCCGTTCAAATTCATTATAGAAGAATCAACATAGAGGAATCGTATAATGTTAGAAAATTTTTAGTATATTCTTAAATTGCATATGGGCATTTCCACAAACAGATTGAAAAAATTGTTTTTTTAAATTATTTTTCTTAACATATCATGAAAACAAAAATCAAAATAAGTCTTAAAATGTAAGTATAGCTTTTCTGATTCTTTACTATAAGAAAATTGGACTGAATACCGGATATGTCCATTTCTCTGTTAGCGTTTTTTTAAGATGTCGCGTGATAAATGTCGCGTTCTTCTTAATATTAAAGCTTATAAAAACAAAACTAAGTAAGTAATGAAATGGACTGCCTAAAAAAAGCTGCTTATTCACTTTATTTAAAAGTTAACTGCTTCAAACTATTTATTTAACTTTCGCAGATTTATGAATTTTTTAGATGCAGTCGAAAACGACTTTCATTTTGTCGCGTGATAAGTCCCATGATTTTTTCAAATAAAATTTTTATCGTCAAATCGACTGAATCCACCTTTGCACTAAATATACTGCTACACAAAAAGAAACAAAATCTAATAATCGCACTTTAACGTACGATTGTCGCGTCGCGACTGTGGAAAGCGAACTCTTACTTAAACATACCGCTTGGAGAGTACTTTCAAATCATGGAAAAACATATTGGTCAGTTTGCCTTATCAAGAAAACAATAGTTGTTTAAGTTGCCGTTCGTACGTTACACAAATGGGAAGTCATATTTGAAATCAACATATATTTTCATTATTTTCAGCGATTTTTGCACTATAAGCAAAAAAACTGTTAAGGAATAAAGAAAAGAGGAATATTCAGCGATTCTAAAACCGTCTTGGTAAGGTCCATAGAGTGGTTGGTTCGTCCGTAAGGTTTAATTACATTGGTTCGTACGTTACGTTACGTACATTACATATTTTTCCACTACCATAAAATAAGTAAAACGGTTGGGGTGGGGAACCGCTATTACATAATTGACCATACTGTTAAAATTTACAAACCATCTCCCTTTGCTGACAATTTATTCATTATTTTAACAGTTATGATTGAAGGCAGGGTTTCGTACCTGTGACTAGGATGGTGGCGAAGAAAAGTTTCTTAAGATGTAACAACTATTGTACCCCTCTGGGCATTACTGCAGTGCCTCGCAAAATCTACATGAAGAGTCTTCACAATCACGCATTTCAAAATAACTTGTAAATCGTTAAATAATGGAGATTATCTTTGCTGATTTATCCAATGGCCGAAGTATCAATTGCCGCGCATATACCAGGCCCTCAAAGTATGTAAATGCCAAATAAATGCAAAAATATTTAAAATATTTTTAATTTTCTTTAAGAAATAATTGTTGGCAGGCTCAAGGTCGTAAATATTTTATGTGCTCTATATTTAATTACAACACAGTTTGTTTTTATCTACAATATATTTCGAGATGTCGTCGGTATTCGTCATCAGGGAGAAAGCAACAGCGTCTAATCAGTCAGCTGCGGAGTTTGAAACTTAATTTTCGTAATTCAATTTCACAAAGTCCTAAGCAAGGTACTATGGGTGGCCATAGGAGAATTTTGTTAACAAATTCTTCAAGATAGATATGAGGCATGTATTTTCAATATTTTTTCGATTTCTTTCGCACAACTATACAAATTGACTCCTCGAACACCTTTTTCGGAAACCATTTCTATTACTACTTGCTAGGCCTAATATCAAACTCTTTCGCAAATCCCAATAAGATCGGACCAAAAAGACAAAAGTTGTGCCCGAAAACATTTTGCTTGCCTTTTAGCATGGTGGAATCAAAGACATTAGAACTTACAAAGGTGAGTTTTGCTCATGCAAGTGAATGGCAAGGGGAATGTCGATGTGGAACAAACTTGGCACATACACAGCACACTCATGGAAAAACTTAGGTCCACATAGCAAATTTCCCCTTAAATTTGATTGACATTCACTTGTGAGTGTCTTTGGAATACTAGTAAACACTTTTCAACACATTGCCAAAGTGGTGTTTTCTCTTCAAAATACAATTTAGATTCGGGGACACCGATTTATTGCATGTTCTCGATGCACTGTGAATTGAAGATATTAGGAATATGCTGCTAGAAAATTGCAAATTGACAATAGCAATTATGGGTTGCTATTCTCGTTTCTAAATATGGCAGTGATCTTGAACACGGCTGATTTTGGTTGCACTCACAGCGAGGGGGCTAAATTGAAAAACTTAATTTGATTAGGCACAGGTACACACACCTCTGCTGTCAACCTCCCAAGACTCACTGGCAAATGTTATCAATCAAAATGAAATGTCAAATTAAGAACATTAATTAATAGCAATAAATATGTTGGGCAACAACAAATGTCCGAAATTAGCATAAAATTGTTAGAAAGAACAACGCTCAATGGGCAGAGTCAAAACTCGGAGAGGAGGGGACAGGTGTGTCAGCTTTTGTTGAGACAATTGAATTAAGCAAGGTGAAGGGAACAAGTTCGAGACTGGGTCTGCGGCGGCTGAGAGCGTGTGTAAGTTCATTAAAAAGTGTGAGGCGTAACGAAGATGACAACAGCAGCAGCAACAATGGTTGAATTTCTCCATACATACATACATACAAACATACGTATGAATTGTCGTTGTTGTCTGTCATAAGAAGAAGCTCGCTGCTTGGCCATTAGCAGCGGCAGTTAACAGCTTGTAAAACACCAACACCTGCTACAAGTTGTTGCTGTTGTTGTTACTGTTACTCTCGTTGTTGTTGTTGTTGTTGTTTTACACAGAGTTCAATAAAACTTGAGTCTTGGCATCGGCTTCATCATCATCATCATCATCGTCATCATTGAAAACAACAGCAGCAAATGTGCTTGGCAGAAAAGGAGCAATAGAAAAATCACGAAAAAATCCCAATAACAGTGAACACTGCCTATAAAGAAACGGCCCTTAACAGAGACACAAAATGTATTTCTTCCATTAGGAACCCAGTTTCATAGCTGGCCTAACCACGGCTGTGCCTTGGTTCAGTGGTATACTCTTAGGGCCGATTTTACATTTTCTACATAGAGCTATCAGTCAGATAAACTAACAGATAACAGAGCAAATTGTAAATTCATCTGACACACAGCAGCTATCTGGAGGAATAGAAATCAGCCCCTAATTTATATCAGATCAAATTCATTTTGATATTCAAGTGATCAAAATTAACTTTTTCAAGATTATAAATTTTCCAATTTATTGAGCTAGAAAATAATAGCTTTCTGATGCAAAATGATATCATTCACTTAAATTGATATTAAATTGTTTCAAAATGGTACTAAAATAGAATAATGATATGTTGAAAATTATTGATTGGAAATTTTCAACTTGTCAATTCCTATCGAAGTAGAATTTATTAAGGTATTCACGACCCCCAATTAAGTTACTAAATTGTTTAGTTAAGCATTTTTTAACAGTTTTACAAAAACAAAACACACTAGCTAGAAACTACACAATTAAGCAGCCCTGCCCCCTTACTAACTGAGCACTATTTCTCTGGTTGAAATGAGAACTTCTAGTGTTGCCAAAACACTATAAAAAGTGTTGCCCATTTTGTGCGTGATTTCATATAGCACATTTAGTTTATTACTTCATCTGGTTGGCAATGGCGTGAAGGCTAAGGCCTATGATTAAAAGGCAGCAAGACCTAGCTTCAATTCGCAGTGTTTGGGACATGTATTTTTTTTTTTGTGTAATCTAGAATTTTGAAACAAGTGTGGTTTCGATTTTGTTATCGAAACATGATTTGATGTCATAAATCCGTTAACCAAATATTAGCTACTTGCTTTTTAGGTGGCATCCCCGAAAGGCTTATCTGCGTTACTCCTATGTACGTATTCTGTGCAACGTGGGACAGGTACATTTGCCAATTTGCTTTTAAATTGACTTCGGGGTATTGATCTCAACTCTTTTTTAATGCTTTACTTGGCCATTTTATAAGCATAAGTTTTAGTTATAAAATTAGGGGAGAATGGGGGGTTCTGAGCCGCTGGGGGTTGTGAGCCACACGAATATTGGCCACAAAAAAACATATATTTAAACTTTTTGTTTATGTCATGTGTCTCCCTGTGTCTCTTATTATCTAACTTTTGGCAAGCAACCTATCAGTCTACACCTTCTTTAAGTTTCTGAACCAGAACTCGACTTTTTATACCCTTGCAAAGGGTATTATAGAAATATTCATTTCCGACCCTATAAACTTTCTTGATCAGGGTGACGAGCTGAGTCGATTGAGCTTTATCCGTCCGTCTGTCTGTCTGTCTGTCTGTTTCTACGCAAACTAGTCTCTCAGTTTTAAAGCTATCGAGCTGAAACTTTGCACAGAGTCTTCTTTTACTGAAGACTGATAATATGTCGGAACCGACTGGATCGGATGACTATATCTTATAGCTGCCATAGGAACTATCGGTCGAAAAGTGGGTCTTTGTGAGAAAAACTTTTTTGTTTTTAATGTTAACGTCTTCCATTTCAGCGATTATTAATATTATACGCTTTTACAAAGATTTGGAAGTTTTGGTCAAAATCGGATGACTATATTATATTATAATAGGTGTCATAGGGAACTGAATATCTTTGGTCGAAAAGAAAAGCGTTTTATTTAGAAAAGTTGTTTGTCTTAACGCTGGCGTTCTTAAACTCTGATGTATTATAACATTTGCAAGGGTATAAAAACTTCGGCAAAGACGAAGTTAGCTTGGCCTTCTCGTTTCATTTAATAAAGAATAATGGCTTAAAAACACGAATTTTTATCTTTTAGATCGGTGGCTGACAACCCCCCACAAATTTTCGAAATGTCAAAAAATCACATTTTTTTCAATATGAAATAAAAAAACCCGAAATTTTATTTAACTAAAAAAAAAAATAAAACTAGTGATGAGGAAAGTTTTGTGCATCTTTTTACCTAAAATAGAAAATTTACAGAATGAAAAAATATTGATTTTTGGCGAAGTTATGTTCGAAAGACAAAACTATGATCACAACCCCCCACTCTCCCTACTAAAATTAAAAAAAAAAACATTACAATTCAACAGGCATGTTCTCATCAACTCAACAATTTCGTAACTCAACTGGGGGTCGTGAATACCCTATATATGAAAAATATCATTTATTCCTCGGTGTGTTACTGTTTTCGAATTTCAGAACTTTTTATGCTGAACCCCTGCATTTTTTTTTTAATTTGGATTCATAGAAAACATTATTTTGTTTTTAACGATTTGCGTTGTTTCAAGGGTTCTTAAGGGATTTCGAATTGAGTCTTTCGGAATTTTGATGTTTCCAAATATCGTCTTTATCAAACATATCACATTCTTTTAAAAGGGGATTCCCGAATATCGGCTTATGTAATGGCTGGGTTTTTTTTTGCCGAAATGAGCCAGAAGAGCAAGCAAGTTTTAAACTTACTTTAAACATAATAAAATGCTTTAAGTCGGGTAAAAAAGCTGTTGCCATTGCAAGACCTCTTAATTTAGCTTCCTAAACAGTAAGAACAATTTGCAATCAAATAAAAGAACAGTGCTCTTGAGCAAAATGATAATTCAAAATAAGCATTTTTAATGATCTGCAGAAGAAAACTCCGTCATCAACAGTGGAAATTCAGAAAATTTGAAGCAAGAACGCTTTAAAACACGGGCAGATTTGCATAGTAATTCTCTGAACGAAGAATCATTAAGCGTTGATAATGTTACCGGGATTCACACAGAATTATTCGTGTACCTCTTGCCGGCTTGTGGCAAAATGTCTGTTCTGACTCTCCAGGAGCTCGGAGACAACTGACCAGCCGCTCGTTCGTTAGCTAGGAACTCCCTCTACCGAATCCAGTCGGTGCGCGCACGCTTTAAAGTACAGTCGCGGCGGAAGATAATTACTCCTGTGATATGAAAATTCCATGCAGTCATTGCACACCTATTTTCCTTAAAATTTAACTTCTTGGGTGGAAAATGAATGGTTATGGTTGTTTGGGCGAGAGTTAAGTTTCTGAGCGATACAAAAATATTGAATACGTTACTTTCAACTTACAACTACTTTAACACAATGCTTCTCCCTCAGTCTTAAATTTGGCCGTCTGTCTACGAAGAGGGTTCCCTGTCATACTAAAAATCATACAAATACATAAAAAGATATGGCAAAAATTCTTGAGCAATGGAACCTGTTTAGCCAGCATCAGCAGCTGAAAACTCTTCTTTGACCGGAACCAGAGGCCCACAGAGGAGAAGATGCCAAGCCAAACAGGAGCGCAATGCGGGCAGCACTTTCGGCCCAAGCGGGGGCCTCTCCCCGCTACTGTTGGCGGCAGCGGTAGAGTGGAGCTCGCATGTAAACGAGTTCAAAATCTGCATTCCAGCAACTCAACAGGATTTGCTGATGGCGGCCATACCAGGCCCAGGCCCAGGCGCAGCCCATCTAATTTGAGCGCCCCACCTGTTTGAGGGTTCATTGCTGCAGATTAATTCCAGCTTCAACTCAAGCTCGAACGCTAGTTCTGAGTGCAAGTGCGTGGGCCCGGAACGATTTGTATTGTGGCTGGATTATGGGTGCGGAGCAGCAGCGCATGCGCACGCCCACGAGCTTGTGGGGTGGGGGCCAGACCACGAAATGCATTGCGTGGGCGCCGCGCCTGCCCAGAAAGGATTACGATTATCCATGTAGTGTGTAGTTACCTTTTGTTTGGACGCGTTCTGGTTTTGTTGTCACTCTCTGTGCTTGGGTATATGGCTTTCTCCTTCTCCGCCTGGTTCTAAAACTGCATTTTCAGGCGGCAACTGCAAGAAATCAAGAAAATGTGTTCAGAGAGGTGGCGGCGAGGCGGGCGGAAAGAGAGCAGACACATAAATATTGAAAATAGATGACACTTTTAATGAATTTCAAAATAATTGAGGCCTAAAGTGGCACAAAAAAGCTCAGCGACAGGCCAAATAAACGCGAAGGCTATAAATACCAAGTGAGATGATCGGTTTGTGAAGCAAAAGGGGCCAAGTGGGGCAGTACATGGTGTGGACTGGCATTAGGGTAACTCGATGGAAGAGAAGAAAGACATTGCACAAAGGGTAAGCAATGCCAAGATGTAATCATCCAAGAAGCAGGATGAAAACTAAGCATATTCAATAGCTGGAATTAAACTATTGAAGGTGATTTACAAACGCTCATAAATATGCACGAATACCCTTAATGCTAAGAGGGCACCTCACCTAAGCGCTTGCTTGTCCATTTAAAAAGACATAAAACTAAGACTACAAGCAAAAAATAATATCGTAAATATTTGAAATAAATTTTCGAAAAAAATGTAAGCCAAAAAACATAAATAATAAAAACATTGACACACAGAAAGAGAGAGAGAGAGAGAGAGAGACAATGAGAGAGGGTGCCACGTGGAGGTCTTGTGCTTTCCCATTTCCAGGTCTCTGCATAAATCTGCTTTTAATTAATTTATGTGATTTGCCGTCTCCAGTCTCTTTGCTCCCCTCTCCCTCCTTCCCCCTTTTCCACTCTCCCAGCTCTTGCAGTTGCTGGCCCATAATTTTTCGAAATTTTTTTTGAAATGTCGCCAAGTCGAACAGACAAAAAGTTAACAACAATAAAATAAAAGCAAACAACAACGAGCGCCACCCCAAAAAACTCACGGAGTGTGAGTGTGTGAGTGAGTGACAGTTGTCATTTTTCATAAATATTTTTTAATTTTCGTAAACATCCAAGAAAAGAATGAAAAGACGTGGAATACCTGCGAAAATGTGCCTAACTTTCTCGGCAGCATTTCTCAAATCGCAGCAACATGTTGCTCAAGTCTCTGGCATGTTGCTGGCGACGACGATGACTCCGATGACTCACTGTGCCGTGGCTGCACATTTTATTTGACTTTATTTTGTCGGTCAGCAAATTAGAAATAGCAGCCACTGCAACTGCCTCCCAGTGACAACCAACGTATGTGAGTGCGAGTGTGTGTGTGTGTGTGAGTTTGTGTAAATGACAGCGCAGCTTTTTTTTTAAGTGTGAGCGCCTCTGTGTGGGCGTGCGAAGCATGAGAGGCGTCTGTCGCATCGTTCTCACAGCTGCCACTTGCCGTGCCTTTTACTTTTGTCATAATTAATGTTCATCGCATGCAATTTCTTTAGGGCCCTGCAGCTAACGACATTTGAGCTAATTTTCTGCTGCCGCTGCTGCAGCAGCAGCTGCTTGTCGCTCGCATTCCATGGGTGAAAGCCTCCTGGGCATAACTCAACATGCGCAATTCTTCCACATAAACCGAAACCACATGCAAAAAATATGGGGAACAAAAGTTCACTTGGACACCGTCAACGGCGGCAAGTTTAGTGCTTCAAAAGCCAAGCAGAGCTTCTCTGCACTTCCTTGGCTTGTATTTTCAATTAGCACGAAAGAAAAGAAAATCAAACGACTGCTATCTTCGTTGGCAACAAATTTTCAAGACATACAAAAAAAATAAATCTTGACCATTAGCTAATGTCAGCTGATGACTGCGTTGAAGCTTAAACCGGAAAATTTTAAAAACAAAAATATACTCAACAAGTCTGCGCTAGCGAAAGCACAGCATTCTTTGCAAGGAAATGTACTCAATTTTCTTACCTAGGTAAATGTTTAAAATATACCTGGGTAAGGTAAAAGTTATTCGGAATTTCCAGTACCTAGGTAAAGGTACAAAGGTACAAAAATGGTACTTTTAATCCATTTACATTAGTAATGAATAACATTGGGCGTATTCAGCAGATAATTCCGATTAGCGATTACCGATTTACGATTTGCGATTGCTGATGAGTCTCTGCTGAATGGAATTGATTGCATACTTTAAGATATTCTGTGGTTTTAGTACTTTTCATCAATGCAAAACACTCACACAAAATCTCCAATATTTATGGATTGGTTAAATAGAAAATTTCAAATGAATGTCTGTACAAAGGTAGGCTGACCCAAGGTATACTAAACAAGGTAGGCTCACTCGCTCTCTCACAACTCTTTATATTTGTGTCAAAGAGAGCGAGAGCGAGAGTAATATATTTCAATACAAAGCATACTAAGCTACTAAGTAAAACACAAAAAATTCGTCCGTGGAGATGATTTGCTTACAACAGTTGCTTACTGAGTGAAATTTATCAAGTTGTCAAGAGAGAGAGAGAGAGAGTGAGTGAGCCTACCTTGTTTAGTATGCCTTGGGCTGACCCAGCAATCGTTAACCAATCATACGTTATGTTCGATTTCTATTCAACAAACACGATTGTCAAATTTCCCCATCCCAATCATCAATCACTGTATTCAGCAGGTAAAGTCAGCAATCATAAATCGAAAATCGGAATTATCTGCTGAATACGCCCATTGTAAACAACACAAATAGCGCTTGTACATAAAAACGTTGTGAAAACATTTTATCTTTTTTTGGTATTAAAAGATTTTAGCTATTGTTATTAGTGTGACCAGTTGGCGAAATATAAATAGTACCCTACGTAAAAATCAAACTTTAATGATTACTCAAGGCACAAACTGGATCCAGTAAATTGAAGGGTTGGCGGTGATTTTAGATGACTTTCGTGTGCTGAACAGCGGTTACGATCAAATATGTATCTAGCGATATTATTGAACGCTACTTTGAGTTTGTGCTGGCTGCTTGCGTCACAGTTACCTTTGACTTCAATGCCATAAAATAGTCGAGAAGTCAAGTAGGTTCTAGCAATCCAAAGACTTAATTTAGATGGTATAAAGATTTTGGTAATATACAATTGTCTGAGAAGTGCGTACATTTTTCTGACAGCAGCAGTGATGTGAACGTTCCAGGTCAACGTTTGGTTAAAAATGAATCCTAAGTTGCTTGCTCGCGCTACATACTTAATGGGCGAATTGTCAATTACAAGTTTTGGAAAGCCATTTGTATCAATAATTTTGTTACCTATTAACAAGCATTTTGATTTTGCTGGATTTAAGCAAAGACCATTTCTTTTAGCCCAATCATTGATTTTTACTGTCAGAATTTACCATGATTTTGTAATACAAGAAGAGGCCAGTAGAGAGAGAATGCAACTCAGAGAGCGCGAGCTTTATTTTCTGTGATTATTGTGAGCGCTATTCCTTAAGAGCAGCGAGCTGCATTGCGCTAATTCAGGGATGCAAACTGGTTCTGAACCGAACCAAACCCTAACCAAACCGCTTTTTCATATAATAAACCGAGCCGAAGTCCTTTTAAATTGCTGAGTCGAACCGAAAACCAATAATCATAACGGTTCGGTTCGGTTCATGTGGCTGAACTCCGGAATATTGACTTGTGATTCCCTAAATTTAGTTATTTTCCGAATTTGGGATAAATTAAGTTTCGCTGATCGAACCTCAAGGGGGAACACTCAAAGACTGAATTGATCTTGATACCCTTGGGCAGTAGACAATTTTGTTATTTTATTATGTATATATGTATTCAAAATGGTATATCTTCACTAAAAATAATCGTAAAATTCTTTGAAATAGTTTTATTTAAAGTTAAGAAATAGTACTTTACGATGAAATCGAACAGAGCCAAAACAAAATTATACATTCCCAACAAAACGCGTCTAAATACGGTCAAAATTGGCACCTTTTGCAACTAATAATCTCGACGAGATGAACCATTTCTGAAAACAGATTCGTGTTCAGCACACGAAAGACATCGATCGTATTTGATCTAGTATCGATAACACTATCGAAAAATGTTTATTTTAACTAAAAGAACAAGAACAAAATCAAATGTTTTAATTCTCATGTTATAAAGGGAATTGCAAATAAAAAATTATATATTATCATAGGAAATTCATGACAACTTAAGATATTATTACGCTCAATTTGTTACACTATGAAGTTTGCTCCGATACATCGATAGCG
>JAEIFU010004324.1:0-16463 GCA_018904235.1 Lordiphosa stackelbergi | reverse complement strand
CGTCTGTGCCGAAGTTTTTATGCCCTTGCAAATGTTTTGAAATTTCAGTGTTTAAGAATGCAAAAGTTTTTCTAACTAAAACCCATTTTCCGATGGTTCCTATGGCAGCTATAAAATATAGTCATCCGAGCTAATTTTTTAATACTTCCGCAATTATTCCTCAAATCCAACCAACGATTTTGTACTAGTATATTTCGAAAATTAGTATACAATAGAAATACTTGATCAAGCCCCCATACAAAGGAAGTAAAAATAGAACCCATATACGCGATGATGTAGACATTTCCTTGTTTCAAAATAATGCCCTAATTCAATGCCCAATCTACAATTAAAATCGTATATAAGTAAATATGAATTTAATTACTATAATATTAGCTGAAATGAATTTGCAAAATTTGAGAATAAAATAATTGAATTCTAAACTACAAAATACGTCAGTCAGACACAGCAATGATGCAGCAATTACAATTAGCTTGAACTTATCAGTAATGCCATATGAACTATATACATGACACGGTAACAACGAAAATCTATAGACATTTGGGCTATCGTTTTCGCACCTGTCTATGGTTTGAAAATTCTAAAACGAAAGTACTTCAAATGGCACGTAGTCATTCGAGGAAATACTTGTAACTAAGTCACATGCTCAGTGGCAACACCAGCACTACAAAACGCATTGTCTGCCGGTTGAATTAAGTGGGCAAATATTTACCCAGCCAGAGCAACTGGCTGACTAAACTGTCTGAGGTGTTGCTGGTCTCGAGTGGGGAGGGGTGCACGTGTTATCAGTGATTCAGACCTCTGGATATGGGTATTTTTAGCGTGGCCTTAGGGTGTGGTGCATGCAAAGAACAAGTGCAAATATGTAAACTTTAGACTTGGTGGCGTTACTTGAGTAAAAAGTTTAAGTATGGCGCCAACAGTCATAATTTTAGCTAAGAGTACTTCAGGTTACAAAAGAGCCCTCAAGTGTTGGTTGGGTATAACTAGGTTCACTCGTGTAATACCCATTGACGGTCACCGCTCACGTTTCTTCGTTTTGTTGGTCTGTGTGGAACGTCAAACGTGGTTTCTTATCAGTTTGTTTTGCTAACTGGAAGTCTACACATATTACTTATCTCTTCTCTACCCCTTCCTCTACCTCCACCGCTCTGATCAAGGTCGAACCAAGTAGACTTTAAGTCTAAATATTATTTTGTTTGTGCCAAAATTGCTTACAGCATAGATAAGTGAGTGAAGTGAAGCATTTTTTTCAGGGAAATAAATATAAACTAATTCAACGATTTATTTACTATTGTTGAATCATTTGAGAATGTCAATAACAAAATACTTATAGTATACTTAGTATTTTGTATACTTATAGTATTTTGTTATTTGGAATGAGGAACTTACGAGAGCACAAAAGTATTTGTTGAATTATCTAATCAATAAGCAAGAAATGCACTTAAAATTTTTACTTTGAATTATGAGAGGAATTTGGGTAGGCTGGTAGGCATTAGGCTAGGACATCTTCCTATGAAATGAGTCAAATCGTCAATTGGGGCTGGCATGTGTAGCGATCTTTTGTACTTATTTGATGATAATATAATAATGCCAAGCCGAGCTTTCCCATGATCGAGGTATTCGTAGATTCTTGATTGGCTGGATCCTTTCAGCGTCATTATATGTGTAGCTTTCATTAATCTGATTTTCATTGTATTCCATCTTTACACTTAAGGATGAGAGGAACGAATACCTTATCCAGCTCTTGTGCCCAAAAAACTTTTTCTAATTAATTCGGATGTAAGAAAATGTGGCAGTCGACTCTCCTCTTAAACAAAATTCAGCCAAATAAATTTGTATCCATATCAATTTGATACAGGTTGTCTTAAAATAAAACTAAACCCAATATCTTTTTTGTAACAATTAAAGCCTAGGAAGTATCAAATTTATATATTAGGTATTAGTTTGATCCTTAGAATATTAATTTGATACGCAAAAGATTTTTTTTAACATTTTCAATGACAACGAAGCTAAGTTCGAAAATTCGAAAAATCCTTCTCGTTTGTGAGACAAACCCTAATTGCGCTGCCATCGACTTGCAGAAGCGAACACATGCTACTGCTTCGACTAACGCCACTGAAGTTTATATATGCTTGGAGTATGATATATGCCTGTCAGATTGTAATATGGCAGCTATGCGATATATTCATCCGATTTTGATCAAAATCTCCAATATTGTGTTGAAACAGATAATATTCATAGCTGGAATGTATAAAGACGCTACCATTGCAAACAAAAAAGTTTTCTAAACCTATATTTTGTATGGCAGCTATACTATATAGTTGTCCGATTTTATCATAAATCTTGGTGGAATTATGTGAAATCACTTAGAAAACTTATAAATACGAGGGTTGGGAGCGATAGTTGAAAAAAAGGGTGTGGGGGATACGTTGAAAACAAAAAAGTTTTTCTCACTAAAACTAGTTTTTCAACCGATCGTTCCTATGGCAGCTATATGCTATAGTCATCCGATCCGGCCGGTTCCGACAAATGTGCAGCGTATTTGTACCAAAAGGCTTCGTGCAAAGTTTGGTTGAGTTAGCTTTAAAACTGACGGAGGAGATAGCATAGAAACGGACGGACGGACAGACGGACATGATCAAGAATATATATACTTTATGTGGTCGGAGATGCTTCCTTCTGTGTGTTACAAACATCCGGACAATTTCAATATACCCTCTCCAAATAAAAATTGGATAAAAATAATATTAAACTGAGTAATGCTCATATCAAAATGATACTGAAAGTTTTTACAATTAAAACAGTAAAACCCTCCATTTGGGAAGTTATACAGCCCTTTGCTTCAACTTTTGAAAAAACATGTTCAATTCTGAAATTTGTTTATTCGAGTTAGTCAGCTCATATTAAAAGGTGCACATTCAGCAGATAAATCCGATTAGCGATTAAACGATTAGCGATTGCAGTTGAGTCTCTGCTGAAAGCCATTAATAGCAGGTTTTTTATACCGGAAAAACTTATATCCCTCATCAGAGCGACATACGACAGCGCCCAGTGCAGAGTGCTTCATGGCGGAAAGCTCTCGCAGTCTTTCCCAGTCCTCAGCGGCGTTCGACAGGGTTGTGCTCTGTCTCCCATCCTGTTTATAATGCTGGTTGCAGATGTGTTCGATCTATTCGACCAGCACCCAACAACAGCGGCATCAGGTGGGCAATGACAACCACATTGCGGCATCTGGACTATGCAGACGATATATGCCTCCTGGCAAATAGGCTAAGCGACCTGGCAAGTGCGTTAGCTGAACTTGGCACCTCATCTCAATCGGAAGGTCTAAAATCAACACCTTCAAAACTAAATCGCTTAGCCTTCGTTCCGGACAATCCCAATCGCTGGTTTTGGATGATCAGCCCATTGAACAAGTCCAGCAATTCAACTACCTGGGCAGCGTAGTCGCTGTGGATGGAGGTACGGAGCTCGATGTGGAGTCGCGCCTTCAGAAAGCTAAGGGTGCTTTTGGGATGCTGTCGGCCGTTTGGCGATGCTCATCATATCCACACTGGCTCAAAATAAGGCTTTTCAAGTCTAACGTAATGCCAGTGCTCCTATACGGTTCCTCCACTTGGAAAATTACAACTTCCATAGTGTCCAAAATTCAAACATACGTGAACCGATGTCTGCGACGGATATTTTGTATTTTCTGGCCTGTCAGAATACGGAACTCCGAGCTGCTAAAACGCGCAAATATGGAGAGTGTCGACACCATAAAACGCAGAATGAAATGAAGCTGGATAGGGCATACATTGCGTAAAAGTGAGAGCAATATCGCCAGGAAGGCAATGGAGTGGAACCCACTGGATGGATTCGGCCGGACACCAGGCAGACCCAAAGAAACTTGGAGGAGGACTGTTGGTAGAGAAGCGGAAAGCATCGGGAAGACCTGGAGAGAACTGAAAGCTACGGCCAACAACAGAGTTCGTTGGAAGAGAGGAGTGGTTGATGCCCTATGTCCCACACGGGATCGGAACTAGAAGAAGAAGCAGGTTTTTAAGATATCCTGTGGCTTTAGTTGTTTTTATAAAAAATAACTTTAATATTTCCATTCACTCATAGAACATTTTATGTGAAAATTTACCCCACCGCAATCGGCAATCCTGCTTTCAGTAGGTAAAGTCGGCAATCATAAATCACAAATCGCAATTATATGCTGTATGAGCCCAATTATTCAAAACAGATCAAGCTTCTAAAAGATCAAACTCCAAACAGATCAAGCTCATGTGGTTCTTAGATCAAGACAAGTGAAAGAAAATGAGTTGAAGGGCAAATGTGCTAAACATATTATAGATAGTATAAGAAGAAGAATAAATTGGTCCAACACTTTTGAATTCCTGTCCAGAATATAAAGCCAACTTAACTTAATATAAGAACAAGATGGTCTCAAAATTCTGAAGAACAAATTGTCCAAATGTTCCTGGAATAAGTAAAGTTTTAAAGTTGCTGTAAACAACAACAAAAATCCGGTTTTCAACAGAGAGATATACAAGAGGGAGAGAGCGAGTTAGCTCTCTTTTTCATCTCTCTTGTAAGCTCAACAAAGCATAAGTACCCCTTTAGAAGTGGATCTGCAAAATTATACAACGGCTGAATGGGCTAGCGCGTCATTGGGTACGTTAAGTACATAAGATACCGGGCTCAAATCCCAGTCAAGCCCGAACAAATTTTTCTGTGTTTTTCTGAAAAACTTAAGTGAAACGAGTCAGGTGGAGTGGATCGTTTCTGATTCCTATGGAATATATGGGTGGAGGAAGAAGCAGCAGCCGCGCTTATCCAGGAGTCTTGCCACCCATCACTTCATATCAAAAGAGGTACGTCGTCCCCGTTCCCTATTCCACCAAAATGTGAGGAATCCGCCCTCACCTGGGCCGCCCCAAGTTCAATCAAATTTTTTCCCAGTTGAGTTTAAAATGTTCTTGAAAACGGAACAATATTAACTCAAACAATCATTCTCAAAAATAGAACAATATCAACTTAATTGGAGTTTTTGCGTTCTCAAAAAATTGTTCTTCAAGTGAGAACATATTGTACTACAAATGAGAAAACACGTTCATGCATGGTTTTTGGTAACGATTGTGCTCGTTTTGAGTCCAATGTTCTCGTTTTTTTCCCTCTGTGTACAGTTCGTTTAGGCCACCATTTTCCAAATAATTAAACAGTTGTCCGACTATTTTGTAACAAATTATTAAATCTCGATAGGAGTATCTTCTTCTTCGTCCAAAAATTTGTATAGTTCATCTGGTCTAAGTTTGCTCCTGCGCAATAGTCAATTGTATGTTAAATAAATTTCATCCTACACGGTTGCAAGGCGGTTTCCCTTGTATGGAGTCTTTGTTAAACTTCACTATTAGCTGTATTATGGTACGACCAATCTTTTCTACTTCCGAATCTACAATTAATTGAAAATGTCGAGCATTTTTTACTCTTTTATTTTATAGCGATTTTGACCATATGTTTTAGACATTTAGCCTATGAGCTATTTGAGTTGAGCATGATTGATCTAGTTGCTTTGTTGAGCTGATCTAAGCTGAATCACTTGAAACAGATCATACAGATGATGGCTCATGTCATGAACTATTATTCAATGAATCAATAATTTTGTGAGTTATGAGTCAAAGTTTATAGATTAAAATCATAAAAAAGTCAAGGGGAACTTTGATTCAACTCATGCTTGCTGGGCTCTAGGACCTAGTTATCAAATTGATACAAAAAATGGCAAACTGATACAAGTTGGTATCAAAGTGATATTCTCGAAATTTTATTTGAATACTTTCGCAAATATAAACATAAAAATTTGGAGTATTTAAGAGAATTTGTTTAAATAGTGTCATTTTAATGCTTACTTTCTATTGGCTGTAGGGTTTTTCTAAGTATCCAAGGTAGGTAAACTTAGAATTATCTTCAGGAAATATGTCTACAGACTATCCACTACCTCAAAACAGCTTTATAGGTTAGATTGTGCCAAAAAAGAGTTCCGTATGCAGTTGATCAGCGTTACTTCTCAATACATACTCTTTAAAAGTGGGGGTAGGCGAAAAACACAACAGGATGTCCTATGTCCTATGACCTATATGGAGCAGAAAAGGAAGGGATCAAATCAATATTACATATCGAGCTCAAATTAATCTCGAACCTGCTTAAAATGAACTTACTTTGGTAAGTTGACAAATTTCGAAGAGACTTCCATTTTGTGCAGTTTATACCAAAGAAGATTCCTTGGATTCACATTATAGCTAACGGGTTTAAAAGACTTGGGCAGGGGGGCTTAATAGATTAAAATGGTTGCATGGTAATGGTAAACTGTCTCTAATCGGTTATTATTCAACCCTTATCCCCTCGAATTGCTCCCTTCTGGCCATATTTTAAACCCCCTTTTATTGGGTATACAAAGTACAAATTATATGATATGATTAGCAGAGCTACAATATATACTTTTATATAGCTTCCTCATTGACCCATCAAGCACTAAACCACGCCACCAGCCAACCATTCACCAGACCGCAAACCACAAGAATCAGTCATCGGGCCACGCGAAACCGCAGCGTGTTAATTCGCATACGAAATTCGTTCAAGTTTTTCTTTGGTTGCCTCCAAGTGAGTTTCAATTTGAAATTGAAGCATTAGTCATCATCATTGTTGCATTCGGTTTGCTCGAGGGGGGCAGGGAAAGGGGTAAATAATTCTCATTTCAGCTGTGTTAAGTTCTTAGTCTTCCAACCTGTTGTCGTTTATTGTACTTGACAGCCATCGAAAGGGCAAGCAAACACATTTCGCAAAGCTCATTAAGTTTTGTTTTTGTTTTTCAGTTTTTCTGTCTTTATCATGTGGCACCGAGCACTGAGCACTGCCGCTGCCTTTACCTCTGGCTGTGTGCTAAATTTCGTAATCGAAAGTTGTTTTGATGGCTCAGTTTTTGCTTTTTTTTTTGGTTCTTTAGTTTTTTTTTTTTTTTTTGAACAGCGCTTAGTCAAAGGTATTAAGTAATACTTGAATACATGTGTATGTATGTTTAGATGGTAGATGGATAGGTACTTAATGTACTCGAGACTCATTTGCATGTCGTCCACTTGAATTTGAAATTGTTTTGAACTCAAGCGAACTAAATAAACTTTTGCTTCAGGTTTTAGTTGGTTTTATTAGTCATCAATTGGTTGTAAATAGACAATGTAAATATTACTAGAATTACGGAGAAGGAATTGAAGCTGAATAACATCGTAATCTAAATGATCATATTGATTTCCAGAACAAATCAATCATATTGGTTTTTTTCTTAAATAAATCTTGTATGTAAATTGAAAATTTGAAAGTGAATATGCAAATTTACAAAAGAATGTCAGAAAGAATTCCTAAAACTTTACATATTTATTTAGGAAGCGATTAAAATTTGCTTTGTTACTGAATCAGATGACGAACCGAAGTTATTCTTGTCACTTTAACATATATGGTAAACATCGTCCCAGCTTGGTTTTTCAGGGATATTTCAGGCATATCTTAGAAGTTATAGAACAATGTGAAAGCGTGTTTAAAAAATTACAAAATATCTTGTATCACCACCTTATTGATCAAGTTTAATCCAAATCGGTTGTGACAATGGTAGTCTTTATGCTTTCCAGTGAAGATTATTTTATGTTTCAATACAATTGTGGTGAGTTTAATCCGAATCGGATGCCAAATTGTCAAAGTAGTGGTGCCATCTATTACTGAGTTTGGGAAATTACTCAACAAAGAATGCTCTAGGAAAATCATGTATAAACTTCGGTCGAGCAGAATTAAGCTTTCCTCTATTTCTTTATTATCTTGTCGATATGGTGCGACAGAGTCTCAAAATAGCCTGAAACGTACAATTTACGTCTGTCAAAATTTCTAGATTTCAATCTAGAATTAGTTAGTTAGTTAAATTGGTATTATATTGGTTCGAACACCCAGCCCTGACCAGAAGTACGATAAGAATGAAAGTTCTTGATTGCAGAGCAAATTTCTTAATCCAAGAATTAACTTTTAATACCGATCCATTAGTTCTGAGTTCAGTTACTTATCGTCCTGAATACCTTTTTACGTATAAGGAAACAAATGTGGAAAGAGGGTGGGAAAAGGAATGAAAAAAAAATAAGTGTCTTTCAGCGTACTTAAAGTGTTCGTTCTTAACAGTGAACTAAAATGATTACAAAACTTACAGTGATTTGAATAATTGCGTATGATTGTCACTCAATATAGACTGATTATTCCCCTTTGTTTAAAAGTTAACGGCTTATTCGAAATATATTTTGTATTAATATTTCGCGATTATCTATATTTTTATAACGATGCATATCAGAAAACTTACTTTTTGCGTAATAGGTCGCAAATTTAAAATATTATCGTAACGATTGAACCTCCCTTTGGCTAACTACAACTTAAAGTCGCTTTCAAGAACTAGAAACAAAATCAAACATTCGTTTTGACTTCAGATATTTTGCTGCAATATGTACGTTGTCAGTATTCGAATCATTGAAGATAGCCCATATAGGAGAGCTAGTGCGGATGAATTGTTCGTGCTGTCTGAAAGTGCATTTCGATACTTTACTCTCTTGGCCTCAGCTTCGGCAAGCGTTTAAATTGTTTATATGTAAACAGCGAAATGTCTTCGGCCCCTGGGGGTATCAGGTGACAGTCGCTGACTTACAAACACCCGAAGCAGAATGACTGGAGAACACATTAGGCGGGTTAAATTCTTCACTTGATATTTTTTTAATCATAATCCGTAATTCTTTAAAGCCTACACTCAGATAAGATACAAATTTAGTTCATCGCAAAACTTCACATGAAAAAACACGTTTGAACTGCTTTGAAATCAGAACAATTTTGAACAGAACATTTTCTTATACGAAGTAATGTGCCCAACTAAATTTGTATCTCTTTTTGAGTACATGCTTTTAAGGTTTAAAGAAAAATAAATGACTATTAATGTGATTTGAAAAATGTACAGTGTAGTTTCAGAAAACTATTGGAAACTGTTGAAAAGATTAGATATAACGGTCTCGAAAAATCGTCACTAGCAGTTTTATGGTGAAGACGTTCCTTTAAAGCTTTTCAGTTTTCTTAAGCTTTAGAAAATAACGATAATATCGATATATCGATGTTTTTTGAAGGCGATATATCAAATATCGATATTGAAAATTTGGGTTTTTTTGATATTATCGATATTGAATATTTTTGAGGAATATATCGACAACCCTGACTTAACAGTGACTAAACAGTGACTAAAAAGGGAGTTGACAGTGTCTTAACAGTGGCTTGACAGTGACTTGACAGTGATTTAACTGTGACTTCACAGTGATTTGACAATGACTTAATAGTGACTTTATAGTGACTTGAGAGTGACTTAACAGTGACCTAACAGTGACTAGACAGTGACTAAACATTGACGTAAAAAGTGATTGAGTGTTACAGTGACTAAATTGACAGTGACTTAACAGTGACTTGAGAGTAACTTGACAATGACTTGAGAGTGACTTAAGAGGGGAAGAGTGGGTTTTAATTTCTGATTTATATATCATTGAGAGAGCTTGTGTTTTTAAAATTAAGCCCTTAAATTTAACATCATGTTTCACATCAAAGTCTCGTGAGTGTTAACGACACTCACACCTTTTTTTTAATGTCGGTACTCAGATTGTTTGTTCTCTTTTATTTTAGTTTACTTCCAGTTTGGTTTCTTATATACAATACTCTCTCAAAGACTCTGTTCAGCTTGAAAAAGACATCAACAAGATGTCTAGTGGAGGATTCTCCAAGATAAGTTTTTCAACTGGTGATGCGAACAAATACAAGTCGTAGCATTTTAAAGATTCTACAATTTTAATTTAATATTTACAATGATGCATTTCAGTCCTTTTCGAAATCGTATTACATGTACAAAAAAGTTTTAAGGTAAGTTTTTTTCAAGTTTGACGCTTTATTGGGAAAAAATTTGTTACAAATTCATTCGAAAAAACGAACGAAACTCGAAAAAACAATGCGTGTTCTGATTCGATTCATGAATCTATCCAATTTGGAAGTTTTTCAAAGAAGCGAAAGTGCTGATCCCCAAGGGCATCGAATAAAACAAATGTTAGTCGAAAGAGACATTGGGCCCTGTTCCGAATTCCGAGTCGATTTTCGTAAACGTACGTATTTTGAGTGCAAGTTATATAAACGAAAATGTAAGTGACAAGCCAATCTGTGGATACTAGATTCCATCGTGCTTTTCTCTCGAATTCAATTCACTTGGGATGAAGCAGTCGGTTTCAACTGCTGAAACAATTTCGAGTTTTGTTATACCTGATCTAGTAGCCGTAGGTATAATTCTAACTTTCTATACAACGTTATTAAATTCAACTGCAACATTCTAAGGTTAATACGAAAATCGACTCGAAATTCGGAACAGGCCCGATAGTCCAAGGTAGGACTTTCCATTTTAACGTTTCAAGGTATGTTTTGACCGGCTGCGCAACAAGTGGCCGAGCGTTGCAGTGTTGCTAAATTACCTTGTCGTGCCTTTGCTTGAATTCTGGCAGTTTTTGCTTCAAGGCATGGATCAAACACATTAATCAATTGAGTTCGGTGATGGTTTACCCGGTTGAAGCAGCTCATGGTACACCACACCCAATCGGTCCCACCAAATACAAGGCATCTTCTTGCCACCGTGAATGACCGCTAAGAGCATGTTCCCCGTAAGAAATGAAATAATAAAAGTAAACTTTCACGCAAATTGTGTTTCTTTTTGGCACAAAAATACGTTAAGGTTAAAATATGTTGTTTACTCTTCAGGGAAAAGACACATACTGAAAAAGAAAGCCCTATAATGAGGCTACAAAATGAAGTTGAATGCGAAATTTTCCAATTCGATTTAATAACAGTGACGCCATCTCTTAACAATTAAATTTTGTACAGGTAATAAATCAAATTATAGAACTTAATTTCGATCTTTTAAATAATTATCTATACGCATCTTTACTAATATTTTACAATAATTTCTGATTGTTTTCTTTCAATCTTCTTTCTTTCTCCTATAATTCTATGTGTCGCCTCTTCCCAAGTTGTTTTTCGTTTTCTAAACTTTTTAATTATGATACCTTTCTCTTCTTGTTTATGTCACATCTTCTGTCATCCAGTTTCCTTCTATTTTCCTGTATATTTCTGCATTTCTCAATCCCTTCCAACTCGTCTTGTCTCTTCCTGCTTTCCTCTTTTATACCTTCTTCCCGCTGAAATATTTTGTAATTAAAATTTCACATGTCATGACTGATGAGAACCCACCACGTCTGCCATTTACTTACAATACTTAAAAAATAATTAAAATCGTGAACAATGGGCGTGCCAAAAGACACAGCTGATGACCGACGCGTCGGTCGTTGTCATCTCTAATAATAGAACAACAACCTGACCAAATGTATTTACTCGCATTTTGTTGTCCCATCTTGAATCTCAATATCTATACATATATATTTTGTATTTTGCGTATTTGTGAGTGCAAGTGTACCCCCTGCCCAGCTCTGTTAATCTAGAGTAGAATTGTCACGTCATAAGACGACTTAATTAAATCAATTTCACGTCACAATTTTTTGCATATTGTTTTTGGGGACATTTTCATTATACGAATCCAAGGCGATTTCATCATGCTGACGCGACTTGTCGTTGATAATTTCCTTGACTTTGTAATTTATAGTTGTTTTTATTAATTCCCATATATATTTGCGTTGAATTTGTGATAGTTTCTACACCACGTTCCGCGGTAATGAGGCGCACGCGTCGCCGTTTCACGTTGTTTTTCCAACACACATTTTCGGCGTATTTTCCAATCAGTCGTACACCTGCTTGGTATTACCAAAATGTGAAAATATTGAAAACACTTGTCACAATGAAACATCGGAATAAAAGTTGAGCCCACATTTCTGTTTACAGACTCCATTGTTGCTCCCCACCCTCCTCTCTTTGTTTAAAAAGCCAAATACTAAATACATATTCTATTTAGACGGGGTGTGTCATATGTTTGTCAACATTTTGCTTGGAAAAAAATGGCAAATATTTTCTCAGGTCCTCTGGTTTTTGGTTTTGAACAACCACAACAACACACGGCCCCCCCTGGTCAGAACTACGAATACCTCTACAGTTGTCAGTTAATTAATTTCATTTTTTGTTTTCTTTGGGTATTTCAGCATGGAAAGTCTCCAGTTTTTTTTTTTGGTTTTCGGTTGGCACGTGTGGACATCAGATGTACAAATGTACCCCCTCCCCCCTTCCATATGTATCTTAGAGATTTGCGCAGCAAATATTTTAATATCTTTGGGGATTTGTCAATATGGAAGAGAATATATTGTAAAATTTGCTGTTATTATTTCAGGCCTCATGTGAATGGAAAGAATGATAAATGTAGAGCCAAAAAGTGGGAGAATGATGAAAACTTATTCTAAGCCAAACCCCTTAGAGCCGGTTTTGGTTTTTTGTGTCTTTTTAAAACTGGATCATAAACGCACCTCTTCTTTACGGAAGAAAGTTCGATGCATCAAATTCATGCAAAATCTTCATAAGCTTAAGGTTCGAGTTTTGACTGTTTCAAACTTCCTTTTTCTTTGCAGTCTTGGCCAGACTAGGGAAGAACCGAAGGTGTGACCGCCGACAATTCATTTATCGCGCTTAATACGGTGTTTGTATTTGAATTTGAATTAATTATCATTGACATTGTTTCATTAGGTTCTAGAAAGCTTTTTTTATTGTGCGCGTCACAAAATGTAGATCAATTAAGGGCACTTAGGGAAAGATGGGGTGTTGTGATCATAGTTTTGTTTTTCGAACATATAACTTTTTGTATTTTAGTTAAAAGATGCATGTAATCTTTGCTCATCATTAGTTTTGAATCATTTCATCATTTCATTTTGAAAAAAAATGAGTTTTTGACTTGACTGTTATGGGCCACCCGTTTAAAAGTTTGATATTCGTGTTTTTAGCAGTTATTCTTTAAATCAAAATAAAATAATTTTTCTCTTTTTCTCAAAAAAAAGTGAAAATGGATTTTCTTCTATTTACGAGCACGTTTTGCTGGTGGCTGTTCTTTTGTTTGCCTTTCTTTTTTAATGTTTTTTTTTACCTCTTTGGAGCGTTTTTCTTCTGCCTTTTTACATTCTCTTCGTAAGTCTAAACCAACTTTTTGGCTATGTGGCTCACAATACCCCATATATCACTTTTATTGTCAAAAATCATACTTCGATCAAAAAGAAAATTGACCAAACATATTTCTCTCATACTTACTTTTGAGATTCCGGAAAAAATTTTGAGTAATATTCACCAAATCAGAAATGAAAAAAACTTGAAAAAAAAACTAGCGAACTGGCGCACAAACTTAAAGCACGTCTTGACTGATCGGTTGCTTGTCAAAAGTTAGTTAATGAGAAGAAATAAACTTGAATTGACAAAAAGCTGTAATATTTTTTTTTTTTGACCAATATTCGCGTGGCTTACAACACCCAGTGGCTCACAACACCAATTCTTCCCCTACCTATAATGAGACATTATTTTTATAACCTTTCAAAGGGTATTATAATTTTGCCCAAAAGTTTGCTGCGCAGAGAAATAGTCATTTCCGACCCTGTAAACCAGTGGCCGGCAAAACACACATGCTCATTTAGGCAATGCGTGTGTGTTTCTTGTATCGATCTTTTACATAAGAGGCCTTCCATACTGACATTGCAAAGTACGCAATTTAGCCAACTGTCTCGTATCTGTCGTCGTCGTGCTACGGATGAGTAGAGTATACCCAGACTTTAAAA
Source organism: Lordiphosa stackelbergi (assembly GCA_018904235.1). NCBI lineage: Eukaryota > Metazoa > Arthropoda > Insecta > Diptera > Drosophilidae > Lordiphosa > Lordiphosa stackelbergi. The sequence continues at coordinate 2,631 of JAEIFU010004324.1, read as the reverse complement.
AATGTTGCCAAAAACTTCTCAGTATTTGTGATTCTTAATTTAGTTGGCGGTAGCGTCACACTGCTCGATCATCTGTATTTTGTTTTGATGCCAAGTTGATTTTTTTGTAGAACACTTCTCCTCAAGCCTAGAATCCAGAATTTGAGTCCGAATGCTTGAGTAGCAGATCACAAATGACATCTCCGCTCGGTTTCACCGCACTCAAAATTTAAGACTTTTTTTTGTCTTTTCAATGCGATTATGTTACTGCGAGCAAATTTGCTATATAGTGGAGGTAGAAAATTCGAGGTTAAATTCGAGAATTAATAAATATAACTTCGAAATTAAATGCAGGGAAATGACAGGCTACTACCATAATCTTTTACTTTAAATGTGAAACCATTCAATTTGAGTTCGAATTTTTGATTTGTTTTATTGAATTAGGTAAATGGATTAAGAACACTCAGGAAAAATGGCATAGTAAAAACTAATACAATCATATTTAATTTTACTATGCAATTTTCGTATTAAAATCAACTAATTTGCTCTTTGATTTAAATATAAACACATTTAATGACCAAATTTTCTTTGCCCCTTATAAATGAATAATCTGCGGAATTCGAACTTGAGAATTACAAGTGGTCTCATGTTTTTAGGCAGATGGTAAATTCAATTCTATACAAGTAGTGTACTAGACGCTTTGCCACCAGCGCGTGGAATAGCTCAACCGGTAGAGAGAGACAGCATTCCAATTGTGTTCAGACCAATGGCTCCGAGTTCGAATCCCACAGTAAGTAAACATTTTTAAATTTAATCTCTATTATAAATTATTGCTTTTCAGAGCCCAACTGGTTGGTAGTGGCTCCAATGGGATTCCCGCTCTTGATTCAGAACAAACCAAATGGATATACAAAGATAATAAAAAAAAAATTGTTGGTTTTTTCATATTGAAATAAAAAAATTTTTCATATTTAAATAAAAAAATTTTCATATTAAAAAAAAATTAAAGTGTAACACACTTTATATTTACGAATTCCATATTTAACGCTAAATCAATGGTGAAAATATTAAATTCAAAGTGTAAATATTAAAATTTCAGTGCATTTTTCCCTCTGTGATTTAAAATAGGTCGGAAAATACGTCTAAGTGAGAAAAACATATTGGTTTTCAATTGGATCGCTTTTAAAGGCTTCCATTATTAATATAAAATGCTTTTAAACAGATTTACAAAATTTGGTAAAAATCTGATTACTATATCTTCCGGCAGATCGGTCGGAAAAGAGGTCTTAGTGAGAAAACATTTTTGTTTTCAGTGTAGCGTAATATTAATAAAAAATGGTTTTAAACAGTTTGTTATATATCGTCAAAATCGGATGACTATATCTTATGGCAGCCATTGGACCGATCGCTGTTAAGTCACTGTTAAGTTACTGTTAAGCCGCCGCCCTGTGCCGGGACACTCCACAAAACTACAACACAAAATATGCATGACGTCAGCGTCACGTGACGATGAAATTAAATGTTACTTCTCCCAAAACATTCCTTACTCGATTTAAAGATGTTTCACATAAAAAAACGGTCCTTCGAACCTGACCACGACCTTGCAATGAACCGAACCATTGCATTTAAAGCTTTTCGAGCCCCTGAAACAAACCATTCCATTTTCTAGAACGGTTTGCATCCCTGGAAATAATGCAAAAGTCAATTTTTATAATAATGGCAGCTTAAACAAGTACAAAGGCCTTCGGTTTTCAGATATTCACCGATTATATCGCAAAAATTAATTCAGGAATTTAAGAAGCCTTGAATCATGTTTCCGACTAAAAACAAAGGTCCTAAGATTTTACAACTGGCACAAACTTTCGCACCACTGAGGCAAACAGCTCGGAACAAAGGACTGTTGGGGTTTAGTATTTCTTGGTTTTTGGAACTAACTGAACGGAATTTCGAATTTCAAAAGAAATCATAATCTGAAGTAAATGTGGAACTTTTCGACCACTTTTAAATTCGAATTCGTAAAAAAAATTTGACTTTCTTCAAAATCTAAATGTCCTAAAATTCTAGGATTTTAGTTTGAAAACGATGCGTTATTCGATGGGATTGTGTGCCACCAGAGTATTAAAGGAAATGATATGTCGAAAACAAGTATGTACAGGGGTACCTGAAAAAAATCTTACCGAAAAATGCACCCCTGGCTGAAGTTGGATTTAAATAAAGAGGCACTTTAGAATACTAAGAATAATATCGTCCCCTGAAGGAAAGGGTGTACTCCACATATTAATTCGCAACTTTGAAGAAAAGAATGCAGTCCTTAGAGGCTACTTGAGTCCAGTATCGCTATAAGTTAAAGGGTGAAAATAAAATTAACCAAGAGTCGAATACAGCTTATCTTATCTTGTCTGAAAATAACTTTTACATTTTATTCTTTCAATGAATTACTAACAATTTGGAAACATAAAAAAGGAATAAAAAAAAATTCTTAAATTTATAAAATGATTGAAATTTCCCATCCAAAAAAGGGGCGCATTGATTTGGCATAGTCACAAGGCGTCGTTGTTTTTCTTTGTGTTGCTAGGCCATGGCTACACAATTTCACCTTACCATTCCCTCCAAGCATTGTGTACTTGAATTGGTTTTCTTTTTTCTCCCACT
>JAEIFU010004323.1:0-16470 GCA_018904235.1 Lordiphosa stackelbergi | reverse complement strand
TATTTATTTTTGATGTGAAACATTCTTAATTTCGGTACGGAAGATTTCAGTAGGAGTAAAATTTGATTTCAGCGTCACGTGACGCTGTGAGAGAGGAGTGAAAAAGGGGGAAAGAGGTGGGAAGATGGGATTAGTGACTTAACAGTGACTAAACAGCGACTGAACAGTTACCAAACAGTGAGTGAACAGTGACTTAACAGTGACTTAGCAGTGACTGAACAGTTACTTTACAGTGACTTAATAGTGACTTAACAGTGACTAAACAGTGACTAAACAGTGACTAAACAGTGACTTAAGGAGTGACTAAACAATGACTGAACAAGTTACAGAACAGTGACTAAACAGTGACTTTAAAAGTGACTTAACAGTGACTGAACAGTTACTTAAAAGCGACTAATTAACAAAACAGTGACTAAACAATTACAAAACAGAGTCTAAACAGTGACTGAACAGTGACAAAACAGTGACTAAACCGTGACTTAATAGTGACAAAACACTTAACTATTTACTTAACAGTAACTGAACAGTGACTTAACAGTGTTTTAACAGTGAACCAACGGAGCTTACTAGCGAGTTATATGCTGATTAATATACAATTGAAAGAGCTTGTGATTTTGAAATTAAGCCCTTAAGTTATGCATTATGTTTTATATCAAAGTTAATGACACTCACATCTCTTAATTTCTTATAAAATGAAATTTTAAACAATCTTGATATGTTCAAGGTAAACATTTATTTACATTTTAATTGGTGAAATTGGCAATAAACAGCAGAGTGCAGAGGCGCTGCCAACCTACTATTAGTGCCTTTTCAACCCTGCCGGTGTGACCATGAGGCAAATGCTCAAATTTATAATCAAACCACATGAGACAACCAATTGTTTCAAAATCTATTTGAATTTCGATTTGAGCAAAAACTGGAACATGAGAAAACGGCCCCAACAGGCCGGTTCACGTTTCCAAATTCGATAAATCGAAATTGGTAATAGCTGTGAAAAATTCGGTCGCATCTATCGCATACAGAGGATCGAATAAAGGTAATCGGGACTTTGAAGTTAAAAGTCGAATAATACAGTCGGATTTTGGCAGCGAGACCATTTAACAATTCCGGTTCAGCAGGATTTGATGGAAATCAAAAGCGGGAACAGTCTACTTTGACGTTTTGTATTCAAGATTTTCTGTGCTTGAACGTACTTTTCTTACATTTTTCAGCTTACTGTAAGTACGAAAAGTTCTTGATTCAAGAAACTTCGTTCTCATATTACAATCCTTTACAATCGTTTTTCGGTTCTAGAATGATTCGTACTTGATTTAAGTACACCCAGACAGAAATCGGCTTCAACTTAGATTTTTTCATCTTGATTTTTTTATAGCGAAAACTGCTTGCATAGGAGAAGACAATTAATCTTGACTTCGAACGTCTCAGAAATTCGTGCTTGATTTCAGTATTTTTGGCTTGGATCCAAGAATATTCCGTCTTACCGTACTTTTGATATCAAAACTGCTTCATATCAAGCACGATCGGCTTGGTTTTTTCTCTGAGTGTACAACCAAGAGAAAAACATACTTGAAATGTTGGTTAAAAAACGGTCTAAATTCTATCCCGATCGACCTAGAACTCTGCCAGTCGGTTTTGCTGAGTGTTAACCAACTCGCAATGAAATTTCGAAGAACTTTTTCCAAAAAGATTCGATCCTACAGCCCAGTTTTATGACCACTTATTCATTAAGCTTATCCGCCTGTCTGGCCTTAATCCTGCCACACCTTCTTCAGTTAAGTCGCCCTACCCAAAAACAACAAAACATATGAGCAAGTACAAAACTGCACGTCGTATCCCTTGCTAACGGCACATTACGCCAATCTCCAGCCACACTTAACTCGACTCACCTCACATATTTACTTATGATTATTTTTATTACAACAACACACAACAAAGTTTCATAAGCTTGGCAATAGGCAATAAAAATTGCGCGCAAAAGCACACAAAAACGAAAGACTTAGGCAACGAACTTGTAGCTAACATGGCGGGGCGAGGGGTGGTTGAACAGTTAAACGCAATTTAACGCTGCGGCCACAGACAAAAATCAACAAAAAAAAAAAAAAATGTGAAAAACTTAACAGCCATTTGTTCTCACAACATTTTTACGCCGATTCACAAAAAACACAAAAAAATCAACTGCAATGAAAATGACTTAGAAGCTGCGACTGGGGCGACGGCTTCCCATTCATGAGCTGGCGCTCGAGGAGTTTGGAGTTGTGCAGTTGCTTGCAAACGAGGAGGAGCAGCCCACACACAGCAAATAGCCACAAAAAAAAAAACGAGTCGTAGCGAATGGCAACCGCAGCAACAACAAAGTAAATGAAATAAAATTGAATTGTGTGTTTGTTGTTGTTGTTGTTTCTGTTGCTGTGGCAAGCTTCACGATGTTTGGCGCTGCTGCTGCTGGCTGCTGTTGCTGGCTGCTGCCGCTGACGTTTGGGGCCAAGTTTAAGGTCTTCCTGTTGCCAGTTGGCAGTTCGCAGTCTCTGTTGTTGTTGTTGTTGTCTTAACTGTTTTCACTCGCTTTGTCAGTGTGTGTGTGTGTGTGTATGCAGCATGTGGGCTGCCACAGTCAGCTTCCTGCTGCAACAAGTGGCTGGGATTTGCAGTGTTTTATCATTTTGGATACCCTTCCCCAAATTGAAAAATTTGATCTAACAAAATTCAAGAGAAGTTTACAACTTTTGGTAGTCTTTTTTCTATATTTTTAAATGTTGCACTTTGGATTCATCAATGAGAGATCGGCCCGGACTGGGAAAAAGCCCCGATGTTACCTTTAAGTAAAAACTTTAATTAAACTCAAAGGTAAATAGAAAGTTTATCCGCTTCTCAGAAATTGAAATTCCTATAAATTGCTTTTCTAAAAATTCTTCAAAGTTTTCATTTTAAGGTAAGAGCATCTTTAATTCGTTGTCTCTCTTTCTTTCTTTGTCTTTCTGAATTTGTTTTCCTTCGTTCTTGTTATCTATTGTTGTTAGTATGGCGATCTGCTATCGCCGAAAAAAAGAAAAAAAAAACTTCAACCATTCCAGTTCATTCTTTAGACTAAAGCTTGCGCATGTTGTGTGCATTTCCTGCAGCTATCGTTACACACCCCCTCCTCCGCCCCCCTTCAAATACCGCCCATGTGTAGCAGATTTAGTCAAATGTGCTTAACGGTTAAAATGGGTTTGGTTTTTTGGTTAGTTTTTCTATTTTTTTTTTTTTTTAGAGGCTCTGGGCGCTTCTTGTTGATTTCTTTTGTGTAGTTTGAAAAATATTGTTATTATTATTTTTTTTTTTTTTTTTTTTTTTGTGGCCAAACAGCAAAAAGGAGTTGACCCAGGGCACACAAGCCAACTTAATATTATTATAACTGTTCTGCTGGATTGCGATTCTGAAGTCGCTGCGGTCAGGGACCAAACCCAAAAAAACCTGACCAATTGTTAGTCGGTTAGTTAGTGAAAAGTGGGTGTGTATGTGATGTGGAAGGCGTGCACTTTAATTAATTTTCCAATTTGGGTCGAAGAAATTGGCCGTTGGGGCTGCGAAACTCAATTGACTCATCCGTCAGAGCGAAATTGACAAACCGAAAAGTTGCTTATACAATTTAATTATCAAATCGTACAAAAGAAAATTTTAATTATAAAAGTGAGAGTGGAAAAAACATAATTAAAGTAAAGCTACTTGCGCAAAACTGGAAACTTAATTCGAAACGCTCTTCAATCACACAATAAAATATATTAAGTTAAAGTTATGCCCCGTCATAGTTCGTTAAACTGCAACTGGGTTTGACTTTTTGTCATTAGCTCAGCCCAGCTTCAGCTTCAGCATCAGCTTCAGCTTCCATTTGCGATTACGTGACGGGCCGCGTGCTAAATACTCGTAACATTAACGAAATGTAATGAGCAGCAGATTTATGACTTCGAAATGTTTGAGTGCACTTAATGAGGTTTTGCTGTTTGACCAAAAAAAAAAAAGAAATAATAAAAATGTATTGCCATGTTAAATTACATAAATTGATAATTGCAATTTTTGACAGTTTGTCAGGCGAGAAATTGCTGATGTTCATATAAGGAAGGGAAAGTTATGCTGGTTAATTAAGTCCTCTAGTTGTAAAAATGGAATTTAATAAGACTGCAGTTGTTTTTGGATCTCTCATAACATAACAGATGAAAACTTTCAGTTGTGTCATTTCCATTAATTTTCTAGCTAGTTTTTAAATGAGAATATTTTTCGAAGCGTTTTTGCAAGACAAACTTTTTATTGAATTCTGTGGCAACTACATATATGTTGGTATCCGCAGTCGAGTGGCCCGACTACGAAATTGCCCTGTGTGATGGACACTCATACAAACATACCACTGCACAGACACACGACGAAATAGGCACAGCACTCACAAGTGTTCACAAACGCCTACACTCTCTTTGTATACGAACAACAGCTCTTGGCCCTACTGAAATGAGCCCTGGACAGATTCTCCAGGCACTAACAGCAGTCAATGCAACAATGAGATTTAATTCAAACAATTGGTAATAAAGCCTTCAAAACCCATAGCATACTTTCGGGCTGGAGTTGTACATTTTAAGAATCCCCATGTGCAAGTTGTTGAGGTGTGTAAAGCAAGTAGTGTGCTCATAAGAGGATTGTGGTGATTTTCGAAACAGTTTTGAACGGACATACCATTGTTATTACAAAATGTTGTTATCAGAGATTAAGACCGTAAGCGAAACCGTAACCGCTAAGAATACTTTAAAATTTTAAACCGAAACCGTAACCGAAACAATTTTTTTCATTTAACAGTAACCGTAACACCTTTATTCACATAACCGGTTATCACACAGAAAAAAAGATCACGATATTTAGTATCATACGGGTATTTTCAGTATCAAATCGGCCTTTATCTGAAAAATATCAGGTGATATGATTGTGAAATAAATTATATTTTTCGATATTATTAAAGATAGGGCTGATATTTGATCTTTTTTTCTTAACATGACATGAAAAACAACAATTAAAAAAAATAACATAATTCATCTACAGCTTTTCTGATTCCTTACTAAAAGAAAATTGGCCTGAATACTGAAGATAAGTCTATTTCATTGTAAGCTTTTTTTAATATGTCGCGATCTTCATAATAATTGAATATCATTGCACTCAATAAAAGCTGCATTATTCCCCATTGTTTAAAATTTTACTGCTTTAAAATTTTTGTTAACTATTCGGTGATTGGGTATAAATCCCATGATTTTTATTAAGAATATTTGAATCGTCAAATCGACTGAACCTTTTTCACTCAATTTTTCAAATGTTGCTTCGACTGTGGAAATGCCCATATATGGGTAATATTTCGGTTATTTCCTCGATACCACAAAATTTCGATTAGATGTATGTACGATAAACATTTTACATATTGAAGCAATGAAACTAGTTAAGAATATTAAATTTGATGCGCAATCGAAAATTCAAGAAGAATGAAAAAAGAATGAAGCGTGCCAAATGTGCTGCGATGCTTGACATCACATTTAGTGATTTTATTTTTTTGCAAACAATTCTGTACTTAGTTAAAAATAAAAGGCTATGGAGGACTGTTCCCAGAAGAAGACAAGTAAATGGATTTCAAATGGAGCATATTTACAGCTGAGTATTAATGTTGTTGTCGTCGTTTTTTTGCAGAACATATGTAAATAACAAATGTAACTCTTTAGACAGGACACATAACAAGCCACAATGCTGCTGTAGCTGTTTCAGCGCTTTGCAAGACAACGTGCAATGCCAGAGGTTCGAAACCAAGAAAGCTGCAAAATGTTTCCCCTTAGTGAGGTGTCCACACTTTACGAATTCAATTTATTAGAGTAAATAAATAACATTTGAAAAGAGTTTATAATAATTAAATTTTTTTACAAAATATTATGTTTTAATTTTAATGGCAGTTAATAATGAACTGAATTTATACTACAAACTTGATAAGAAATAATATTAAATTAATAAAAGCTAGTATCAAAATGAAACAAAAAGTTAGATATTTGAATAATCAAATTAATAAGACCTTAGTGTCAAATTGAAACAAAACAAGAGAGCGTAAGTTAAAGTCGGCTCTAACCGACTTCGATATACCCGTTACTCATGAAAAAACATGTTTAACAGTGTTCCTACGTTCCTTAGTGTGACCATCCGAAAAGTATGCAACATTTTTTTTAGGGTGGGTGGTGGGTGGCGGGGGGGAGGGCTGCTTGGGTTCACTTTTTTTGCTCATAACTTGAGAACCGTTCATCCGATCTTTATCATTTTTTCGGCAAATCGATTCATTTTGCTAATTACTAACTATCTCTAGAAGGTACGAATCGTCAATCTTTAAAACTGTAGGAGATATAACGTTTTTTTCCAAATTGCGGGGGCGGGAGGGGGCGTGGCCAAAATTTGAAACAAACTTGATCTGCGTGCAGATAAAAGAAGCATTTGTCCCATACATGTCAAACCTCTATCTCTTACCATCTCTGAGATCTAGGTGTTCATACAGACAGGACGGACGGACGGACAGACGGACAAGGCTAAATCGACTCGGCTGTTGATGCTGATCAAGAATATATATATACTTTATATGGTCGGAAATGATTCCTTCTGCCTGTTACATACATTTGCACGACTTTAGTATACCCTTTTTACTCTACGAGTAACGGGTATAAAAATTAATACAATAAAGTGTCAACCTGATACACGTTAGTATCAATTTGAAATCCTCGAAATATCATGTTAATACTTTCGAAGATATCAATTTGATACTTGGAGTATTAGAGAGAATTCGATACTCAATAGTTTGTCTAAAACTTTAAAGTTTATGTGTTGGTTTCTGAGAAAGACAACCTTTTTTATGGATGAGGTTAAAACGCAAAATAAAAGTCAAAGCAACATAACGGCTTAGCGCTACAAGAGCGCGGAGAGAGAGTAGTGGGTGACACTCACACCAAATTCGTGGAAGATAAAAAACAAACAAAAAACAAAAAAAAAATTTTTTTTTTTATAAACTCATTCATTTTCCCTCTTTTTTATTAAAACAGTCATAAATGCCCTCATTTTCTACATAAATGATACTTTTGTCGGGAGAAAATGGTACCCTAGCGCCGACTCTTATAAAGAGTCATTTCTATTCCGTTTTTCTGATCAGTTTCGACTCCTTTTCGAGTCATTTACGATTCTTTTTCGAGTTGTTTTTAAATGAATCACATTTAGAGCATTTGTATGAGTCATTTTCGAGTCTTCCTTAAGTCGCCCATGAAATGAATCTCTTTTTGATCATCAAAAGGGCTCGAAAAAGACACATCAAGGTGATTCTTGTTAAAATGATCATTCAAATGCTAGGTGGGACAGCTGCAGCTGCTACATGTGTTAGAATGTGTGTAGAGCGGTGGAAGATGGAAAGGAGGGTGGGGAAAGAGTGGTGAGTGGTTGAGGAAAAAACGGGAAAGCCAATTTGAATTGAATTATAATTGAAGAGTGATGATGCTGCTCTGAAATGCACATTCTTCATATAATATCGCTAGATCCGAAATTCACTATGTGGTCGTGCGGGAGAGGTATGTTTTCAGCCTGGGACTAACATATAATTACGGAATTTTCGAGCGCCTAGAAAATTTCGTTGTTTACTTTAGGACGGGATGGACGGGAAACGAAACAATTTCTTAAAATCTTGGATGCGGACAAAGTCGTGGCGGGTTTAGCTAGTATAGATGTATATAGTTAATGATATCGGAGATGCTTCCTTTAGCCTGTTACATATATTTCACTACTTTAGTATATCCTATTTACTTAGCTTGCGGTAACACAAGTTTCTTCAAGCGTTAGCATCAGTTTCTAGAATATTTGAAATAATAGTGCTTTTTTCACGGAGTAAACGCATTCGTTGTCTGAATTTTTAAGATTTATCTTTTTAACTGATCGAGTACGCACGCAAGCGCATTCCATTTATAATGTTTGCTTTTTTCTAACGACTTTGAACCTACTGAAGGGTACACAACGCATCACCTGGCATCTGCTGGCAAAATACGTATATGTAAAGCTGAAGTATTAATGAGTTTTTATTACACCAAAACCAAATGAATTTTGCAATGTTTGTAGTAAATATCAGCTTCATCATCAATCCATCTTAAGTCTTTTGCCAAATGTGAAGGTTATGGCCTGACGACTGGCAATTTTCGTGTGGTTGCCGTTTTAACTAATTTTTAAATTTTTAATTTACGTATTTATATCAAGAGTTTTAATTTACATCATTTTTTGCCTCACTTGATTATTATTCCAAAATGCAAACAAGTTTTCAAGATTGGCAGAGAATGGAAACTAGTTTTTTGTTTTCAAAATTGAACGCAGTCTGCCCCGCGGGCAATTTATGACCACTTTTGTTTTTTTTTTTTTTGGCCAGACGAGCAGGCGACGCATCAACAACAATGCGTGTTGATGATTTTTAAATAAATTTTGAAAACACATTTTATGGCTGTTTTTTATGGGTAAATCAAATTTGATTTGTGCATAGATAAAAATAGATTTTGTATATGAGTCTTGGGGTAGGATTTTTGTTCTCCTTTTACAACAAGTTACATTGTTTTGTTGCTGACCAACTTTAACCTTTACACATGCTACAGGGCCAACATAAACAAAATGAACTTAAATGCTTTGGCATACATTTGGATTGTTTCTGTTTTACACACAAAAATTGGGATTTTATGTGCAGTTTTTGTTTTGACTTTGGCAAATACTTGCAAAATACTTTCCCTGAAAAAAACCTAGAAAGTTTGGCAACTTTTATAGATCTCACATTTGCTGTGCGTTGAGCATTCCTAATCTTAGGTTTCTTTGTGGGATGAACAAAATTTGTGCATGTTTGGAATATCTAAATAGAAAAATCTAACAAAAACAAGTGCAGCGAAATGTGGTTCATTTGGTCACTGGGTTAGCTTTTGTAGGGCCCACCATGACGGAGAGAACTAGACGCAAATTGAAATGGCAGAGAATGCGAGCCGCAAAAGGCAAATAACAAATTGCCTCAACAGCAACAACAACAACAATGTTCACCTCGCTTGGCTGCTGTTGGCATGCAAATTGAGCGCCAGACGCCAGCAACAACTCTCCTCCACCTCCACCTCCAACGCCAGATCCAGCTATTGTTGTGGTAGGGCACCCACAATTACTAACTCCGCTTTTGGCATACAAAAAAAAAAAAAAACTGGAGAAGCGGCAAAAGATTTTGCCCGGAACTGTCGTTGAGTGGCTGTCGTCGTTTTTCTTCTCTCCCTTGAAAAAAAAAACACTGGGAGAAAGCAAAAGTTGTGTTCTATTTGTTTCACTGAAAATTGTTGAATTTCACTGACTAGAGAGTAATTTATGAATGAAAAGCAAAGGATGCAAAATGAAATAAAAATATGAGGGAAGATCTGTTGATCTGGTTTGAACGCCCACTATATCAATTAAATTTCTTCATGTCTTGACCAAATATTGACCCAAAACAACTTTCTCAAAGGCCAATAAATTTTGACAAACCGCTTGAACTTTATTTTCATAATTCTTTGTTAAACTTAAGCAAATCGAATGCGATTTTGGTTGCCAATTAATTGCCAATTAATATGCTGACGATTCAGTTCAACCATATCAGCATATACTTCATTCAGCGTGGGATCTTGGTGCACTTTCATCAAGAAATATGATAAATCATCATCTTTTGTGTGTGGCCATAAAAACTTATGAGTGGCACCCGCAATTCAACCAGCGTCTCGCCCCTTTTCAACAAAATAAAAACACTTTCATTTGCCCCGTTGACAGTCGTTTTCAAGTGACCAAAAAGTTGTGGCTGGTTGGCTTTGTTTGGTTCATCAACGTCAGCATTACCGTCCAGCATCAGCATCCAGCTGGAAGCTGGCGGCAAGAAAATTTCACTTTCAACATAAATTTGTGCCTCCTGAACCCAAAAAAATTATGGCATGCTGCATATATTTCACCCGCCGAATGGATCGATCGTTGGATTTTCGTAGACAAATTTATGGTGCGGGTGCTGCCTGCGGGGCCTAATGAGCCTGCAGCAGACAGGAAACGTACAGCAATTGAATTTGCATGGCTCGTTTTCGGAAAATCATTTGATCGGCTGTGATTTGTGAACCCAATTTGGCCCGAAGATCAACATTTTGTTGTTGCCTAATTGGTTTATCATTTTAATTTGATAATTAATTTTGGGAATTAGGTAAAACTACAAAATTTAAACAGCGACTCGATGTGAAATATTTTTATTGCATTTAAATTGGGGCTACGCTACGAAGAGGGGAGTAACCGGAAGCAAATAATGAGCAACAATATATTCCAGATAAAATCCACATAGATTCGAATTTGAATTAATGGTCAACAGGGCTGTAAATCCAAATTATCATGACAATTTTTTGAGTAATTGCAAATTGAATTATAATTATTTTAACGAAAATTGTATTACAAACAATTTACGAAATTATTTCGAATAAAAAAAATACAAATATATCTGCACACAATAACAAAAAAAGTTCTCTAAAACGTGAGTTCACAAATGAAAGATATGTGACAATGAGAAATTAAATTCATTGTTTTATTCAGATACCCAGAACTAGCCGGAGATACAAGAGTACGAAAATTCCTAAGCAGCTGTATATGGAAATTTTAAAATTCTGTATTGGAGAAAATAGTTATTTTAAATTTGAGGACCAAATTTATACTCAACTAAAGGGCATGCCAATGGAATCTCCAGCATCCCCGGTTATAGCGGACATCATGATGGAGGAACTCCTGGACAGCACAAGTGATAAAATTTATCTCAAGGAGACTATTTCAGAAATCAAACAGATTTTGATAGACAATGACTTCCCAAAGAATATAATCAAATATCTCAACCTCTAAAAAGAAACAACTACCTAAAACTTACAAGTCTCTCACATATGTTCCGAAGTTTTCAGAATGTTTCGCCCATTCTGTCTGCTACAATAAACAAGATATACAGTAACCCCCTAAACCAAATAACACAATGAAAAACTTGTGTGTGCTTTAACGACCTTTATGATAATCAAACCATCAATGTTAAGCTGGCTCGAGGTCTCGTTATGCTTGCACAAACTTTTTCAATAAGACGAAGTACAAAGTAGCCACAGCTGACAGGAGCAATGTGATCTACAAGATTCCATGTAATGGAAATGCAGAAAACAGCTGCAACAAATTGTACATTGGTACAACAAAATCAAAACTTAGAACAAGAATAGCTCAACACAAATCAGACTACAAACTCAGACATCAAACAACCATACAAAAAACTGCGATTGCGACACACTGTATGGAGAGTGCTTCAAAGCAACAACAATCCTACAGCAAGAAAACTACTACAGCAAACGCTTCACTCTAGAGATGTTATATATTATAGAAACACATACTGACAGGAGACTTAACTACAAAACGGACACCTATACAGACTCTTACTGATCAATCAATTAGTCAGTATCCAACTTCACGCCGAACTGAACAGACGTGTAAAACAATGTATGTACAAATGTTTTGGGTTTTTTGATGTGAAACATCTTTAATTTCGGTACGAACGATTTTAGTAGGAGTAAAATTTGATGAAAATTTGTGCACACACACACAGCCGTAAGAGGATTGACAGATGGAGGAAGTGAAGAGGTAGGATAGATGCTTTGTGGCTGGGATCTGGTTAGAATTTGGCTGGGATCTGGGTGGGATCTGAGTGGTATCTGGGCGGGATCTGGGTGGGATCTGGAAGGGATCTGGATGGGATTTGGAAGGGATTTAGGAGGGATCTGTTTGGGATCTGGGCGTGTTCTGAAAGGGATCTGGGCGGGATGGGTGGATCTAAGGGATCTGGGTGGGATCTGGATAGGATCTGGTGGTATTTTTGGCTGGGATCTGGTTAGAATTTGGCTGGGATCTGGGTGGTATCTGGAAGGGATTTTGGTAGGATCTGGGCGGTATCTACGTGGGATCAGCGTAGAATCTGAGTGGGATCTAGTCGGGTTCTAAATGGGATCTAGCTTGGTTGGTTCTGGGTGGGATCTGAATTTCTGAATAAGCTCTTAAACTAAAACTAAGGTCCGACAGGCAAATAATTTGCCCAATTTTTCACAAAAATTCGTCTAAATAGCCATGATTACAGATTTTGCACAGCTTTAAACTAAAATGATGGTTCCATACGTAAGCAATTTGATCAAAAATAGCCGAAAAGTTTCCTAAGTTGGCCTATTTAGACAATTTTTCATAAAAATTCCAAATTATTTGCCTGTGGGACCTTAGCTTAAGCATCATGTTTCACATCAAAGAATCGTGAGTGCTAGCGACACTCACACCTTTTTTTTATCAAATCAATGTCACATTGTAATTGGAAATTGTTTTGTAGTGTGTTTGAAGATGGTTGCCGGGGAGCAACCGAAATATATTGGAAAAACAACATACAAATCTGTATGTTTTACTTGACCTCGAGCCTGCATTACTCAAATTATACTCAAATTCAAAAGTATTTTAGCGTTGAGGTATTTTTGGACAGAGACGATGGTCACCTTGTATATCAAATGATCGAAAGGATGAATGCTGCCTATAAATTGACTAAAAACTCGTACCGACAATGTTAAAGTAAATTCTAAGCTGTGTGTATATAGCAACCCCTGTAAATAAAAGCCTGAAAACCGAGAAAAGCGCTCGATTACGATTTAATGAAAAATTGCAGCGGAAGTACAATTGTTGAAATAATCGTAATGGTAACTGTCATTTTTCATTAAGAAGTAGTTGTCATTGTAAGGGTAATTAAATAATAATTGCCTCAAAAAAATACAAAGAAGTAGGAGCGTTGCAGTCGAGGGGCCCCACTCCGAAATACCCTGTACAATTGAGACACACATACAAACACACACACATACCCGCGCGGCCGAACGGGAAGAGCTAAGCCTAGGTATTGGGAGGCCATTCACAGTCACTGACTTGATGGACATCCTACTTAGCTCGCAAAACAATTGGAATGCTATATGCACCATGGCTGCTGAGGTACTGAAATCCCTGCGTCGCGCTGAACGACAGCGCAATTCGCAACCCCCTAGATAGGAATCTAGTGGAGGCCTTCGTGCCATCTCCCCCTTGTCAAGTAATACTTAGCGGTAGTTCCGGGGGGGGGTTTTTGGGGTTGTTTAATGGGTAATCAAACACAAATCCAAATAAATACCAAAAAAAAAAAATGTAATGACGGAGTTCTATGCCTAAACAAGCCGGCAGGACTGAAAATCATAGGTTTCGCGAAGAGACATCGCCATCACGGCAGTGTCTAAAAATTTAAGTGAAGTAGAGGCTACAACCACTGAGACTGTGGTTACAAGTCACTAAATCAGTGTCCGGCAAAACACACATGCTTATTTTGCCTTTGCATGGCGTCCTTCAGACACGCGAGAGCGCTCTCAGTTAGCACATGTTTGTTATTGGTAAGAGAGCAGTGTACGCTCGTATAGTGTCTGTGTATCGATGCCGCTGCTACAGAGGATGGACGTCGCTACTTGTACAGAAAATTGAACGGTGCCCGACACTACACTAAATGGATCGTCGCAAATGGGCTAAGCTTGGCTCCCCACAAAACCGAGTTTGTCCTCATAAGCAGTAGGAAACGCGTAGAAACTGCCAGTGTTAGAGTCGGAGAGCAACTGACAAGATCTAAGGAGGCCATAAAGTACTTGGGTGTAATGTTAGACCACAGACTCAGCTTTAAAAGCCACTTGGAGTACGTAGAAGAGAAGGCCGTTAAAGCCATTAATGCATTGGCGGACCTCGACAGCGAAGCAGATGGCTGATCTGCAATATGGTCAGGTCAATTATCCTATATGCATCGCCAATATGGGCCCCTGCGATGGCGGTCCCTTCTTACAGCCGTGGATGTAAAGGCGCGTACAGAAGATGTGCCCTCCGAGTGATAAGTGGTTTCCGAACAGTGTCAGAGTACGCAGCACTAGTTCTCGCTGGAATGGCCCCTCTCGACCTACTAGCGACAGAAAGTAGAAGCCCTGCTACAGATGAGTCGCGACGGGAGTCTACGATGACACAGTGAAAAAACGTGGATGTCTACAACCAACGGCAGCTGGACAAGGAGACTGATAGCGGACATTCGGCCGTGGGTGGGTAGAAAACACGGACAAACCGACTTCTATTTGACGCAGCTACTACAATAATGCATAAGTTGTTTTCAGTTGTGAACAAACACAACCTTTTCGGACCTCGAGCCAGCTAAACTCACTAATTAAACAAAACAAAGTGATCCAAATATTACACAATGCTACTAAATTAAACTATTTCGGTATAATGAAGGGTTGGTGGTGATTCTTGAACATTTTTCTGTGCTTAACACGAATCTGTTTTCGAAAATGGTCCATCACATCAAAATTTTTTGTAATTTGATTTTAAAGTTGCTTAAAATGCAACATTGGAAATCATACTTTGTTTTGAATCTCTTTGATATTTTTGGAAATTACTACTCCATAACTTTGAAATAAACTATCCAAAAAAATTGCACGATTTACAAAATTACAAATTGTCGTCATGCCCAAAAGTATACTATGGAAAACACAACAATATGCTAGTATTTTGAAATTGAAATATTTTGAAATAGGCGTTCAAACTCATTTTTGGCCCAAATTTTTGATTTTTTTGACTAATTTTTAATTTTTAAATAACCTATGTATTTATAGAAAAGTAAAAAAAAATATGCCACATACTCTGGCTATCATTTAAAAAACAAGAAAGAAATAGCCCCTTACCCACACATTTTTCTACAAATTTATCGTATAGATTTCGCATCAAAAATTACCTCAATTATTTCCATAACTTTTCGTTAATCTATATGCGTCAATCAGTTGATTATTTTTATTCATTTCGTTTTTTCTTCTCGTAAGCTCCTCTTCTCGGTCTCACATGATTGCATGATTGAACAAAGTAATTGAACAATTGATGCATGCGAGTGATTTTTGATTACATGACAAAATAAGTCTCGACAAATACTTAATAAGCATATGTATCTCTTAGTTGAGGGGTAAAACTTGTAAGCCAACGTGAAAAGGAGGCTGGGCCAACTGTAGTTGTCCGTCAACAACAAGTTGACAGTCGCACACTTTGACTTTTACTTTCCAAAAAATTGTTTGACAATTATTGTTTGTTATTGGAGTGGAGAGGAACGTAGTATCAGCTCCCCTCTTTTTTTTCTGTCTGCTCTTGTGGTTGGCTTTGTAATCATTTCAGCGCTGGAATTGATCGAGTGTCGGCACTTGAGAAAGTTTTGAGTTGCTTTTTTTATGAATATGTAAAAAGTACATATTTATTGGATTTTTACATCCGTCTGGAAAGTAGCAGATTTTCATTTTTTTTTTTGTTGGTTTGTTTGCCAAATATAATTGCCACCCAAGCCAGAGTTTGTGCAATTAAACTCATTTTCTTACTTAAAGTCACTTTTAGTTTTTCACTTTTAATTAAGCACTTTTTGAGAAACATCAGCATCAAAAGTTAAAAGTGAAGGTTAAAAAATAATTTCATTTTGTATCTCGCAGATACAATTGTACCTCAAATTGCTTATAATTAAAGTCTGCCATTTGTCGCTTGTTCTGTGGGCAAAGAAAAAAAGATTTACTGTTGAAACTTTTTATGGGTCTTTAAAATGGCAAGTGTCTTGACTTGAACTGATCAAGTCTGGGCTGATAAGTAAATCGCGAGTCATTAGAATTTGTGAGTGAGTGAGAGTTGCTTAAGAATTACAATTGTTTGCTTAATCTCAAGAAGATCTGAGAAATTTATGACTCAACTAAGTGAAACTTTATATGACTTACTCTGATGAATTTTAATTGGATATTCTTTTTGAGTATCAAGTAACAAAAGATGAGGTACATACCTAGAAAAGAAAGAGAATAATATAAATTAAAATGAAATTACATTTAAGTTAATTAGTTTTTTTAAAGAAAGGGATAACAAAATCCTAACTGAGGAAGGAACAAAAGAAAGACAGTTCATTTAAAATAACGTTTTATTTAACAACATTTCTAATGTTTAACTGGCTAATTTAAACCGCAATGTGGTCATTAATGTTATCTCATTAGCATAAGTAACATTGCAACCACAAAACTATAAAAATTGTAATCTAACTTCTGCCTAAAAACCAAAAGGCTGAGGCAGAACCGTTTATTGCCATTTTATTCGCCAGAAATCAACACAATCGCTTGATTTTTGCTATTTATTGAAAAAGTTTTCTTTAATTTTCCAAAGAAAGAACTGGTGATTGTGAACGCAAAACCGCAAAAATTATGAAAAGTTTCTTTAAAATGGAGATTTATATTTAATATTTAAAAATTTAAAATAGAAGCTACGAATTCCATCAGGGATTATAGTTATTGCTAATATAAATTTAAGTCTTAAATTTGAACTCCT
>JAEIFU010004322.1:0-16473 GCA_018904235.1 Lordiphosa stackelbergi | reverse complement strand
GATATTGACATTATCGGCAAAACCGACAGGGCAGTAAGCAAAGCGGCTCAACTTGTGGGCTTTGCAGTAAAAGAGGACAAGACGAAGTGGGTGGGATGTCGGTGGGAAGTGGGTGGGAAGTGTATGGAATGTGGGTGCTAAGTGGATGGGAAGTGGGCGGAAAGTGGGTGGGATGTGGGTGGCGTGGGGGTTAGATGTGGGCTGATATTTGTTCTATACTGTTGAAGGCGCAGCGAAGGGCAACGGGTAATATGAGTCTTTCTCAGTCGGCGTTTTCAATGTATGGGCAGAGGGAAGCTTCTCTGACCCAATAAATTCTGCGACTATTAAATTCTCGCGCAAAAGAAAAGAACCTACAGTTGAACGCTGAAACGGAAAAGTTTAAGACGCTTTTTCATGGCTACACTAAGAAAAAAAACGAGCATCCAAAGCAAGCGGGCTCCTATTTGAAGTCGTTTATAAAGTGAGCACAAAATGTTCATAATATGGCACCCGCTGTTCCCAGTTATTTTATGTACTTTTGTCAACGAATTGGCTTTATTTTGGTAGATTTAGAACGATTTTTTTTTTAAGTTGCTACAGATTGGTTCCGACCACTGCCGAATGGCGAATACATTCTAATGCTGATCGACTACTATTCAAGGTATAAAAGAAGGTGTATAAAGGTGTACAAAGAATATGTAGTTGACTCTCAAACTTCGAACGAGAGCTAACCATATATATTTCTAGAGCTACCTATAACACTGTAACCTCAAAAAAGTTGATACGGTCGAGACCAAGAAATTCTGAAAGGGTATGATGGTAGTATACAAACCCTGTCGGGGTTTGCTCTGATAAGCTGCCGGTTTTTTATAATGGCACTTTGAACTTTTCCGAATCAGAGTAGAATTACCGATTCCATATCTCGTAAACTATTTTGAATTTTGCTTTTATGTTGCTCTTGTCTTGGCCTACAAAACATACCTTTGTAACAAATGAAAAAGATTAAAATTGTCAAAAAAACAAAGTTTTTACCACTTTTGTACAGTTTTTCAAATATATCTTGAAACCCGTTACATATTTTTTATTACTCTTTCATATAGTTAAAAGCCCAAAAGCATGTAAAACTGTCATAAAAACTCGAAAAAATCGAAGATTATCGGTAGAAAAGTAAAAAAAAAGAGTGTGTGTCATGTTAAGAAGGCGAAGCAAACTCGCCCTTGCCGAAATTTTAACCTTCAAACGTTTTAATACAACAGAGTTTAAGAACGCCAGCATTAAAAGAAACAATTTTTCTAAATAAAACGTTCGATAGGCCACCGATTGACCAACGCGTAAAAGCGATAAAAGTAATGGGAAAAACACAAAAGTTTTTTCGACCGATCTCTGCTATAAGATAAATGTCAGTACATAAAATATAAAGTTTAAAGGGTGAAATAAATACCCTTGAAAAATTAGGTCAGTGTCAAGTCACTGCCGATTTATTGGTCAATCACTGTCAATTCACTGTTCAATCACTGTTTTGTCACTGTTAAGTCACTGTTAAGTCACTGTTAAGACACTGTTAAGTCACTATTAAGTCACTGGTAAACACAGAACACACAACTTGACCTCAATGAAGCCACTCTTTCCACCCCCAACTTCCCAGATACCCACCAGATCTACAGCTGACCCACCACAGATCCCCACCATATCCCCACTAGATTCCCACCAGTTCCCCTCCAGTTTCCCACCAGATCTCCACCAGATCACTACCATATTCCCACCAGATCTCTCCCAGATCCGCATCTGATCCCCACCAGATCTTCACCAGATCTTCACCAGATCCCCACCTGATGCCCACTAGATCCCCACCAGATTCACACAACATACCCACCAAATCACCACAAGATACCCACCAGAGCGCACCAGGTCCCTACCAAATAACCCCCAGATCTCCACCTCATCACCACCTGATCCCCACCAAATCTTTACCTGATTCCCACCAGATACCCACTCCACACACAACCCTCCTGCTACTATGTATTGTAATGATAAAAGCTGCTGATTTTGCAAATACAAAATTCAAAGACAAAAGTCAAATGACATACCCCAAAAGAATCTATCGCAAAGACAAAAGACGAGTTTTGGGTTAAATTATAAATGCTTAAGGGGCCATAACTATATGAAGGACCTATCGAATCAAGTTGGTATGTTCCAATCGTTTATTTATTTAAGTCTAAGCTACGTTTTTGTTCTTCATTGCTCAGTCAAATTCAATACGGTTTTCAAGACAAAGTTGTAAAACAGTACAAAATGTGGGGAAAACATGATGATTTTACATTTTTGTAATTTTGAGTTTAAAGATGTGACTATTGTGACTTGCTACTTAGAAATGTTTTGTAAACCAATCCAAGAGCAACAACTTCCTTTAAGACGTCAAAGCGAAATTCCAAATAGTTTACGAGAATGTAAATCAAAAGCAAAACTTCAAAGTGCAAAAAATAGAAAACTGCAGCTAACCAGACCAAACCAAGACAGGGTTTTTATACTACCATCATATCCTTTTCAGAATTTGTTGATCTCGACCGTATCAACATTTTAGAGTTGCAAAAATCTAACATAGAAGCGCACTTTGCTGCGTCGTTAACATTTCACTCAATTTTAGTCAGTTTGTGTCATTTTGGTTCTCTGATAACTTGAGTTATTTTTCTAATTCTATCGATAAACGATTCAAAGTAACCTTGCGCTGCTTTGGCGCTGTAAAAAAAAAACAGTTCGTAAACAAATCAAAATAATTTAATAAAATTTAAATAAAGATATATCAATGATGGTTACTCGGTGAGTACAGAAGAACATATACGCCTGTAAGACACACGACATTCTCTCGGCCACTGCTGTGCTTTGGGGAACACTTTTTTTCGGCGTGCGTCCTTTTTTCTGAATCGAGGTGAACTTTGTCAGAAAATATTCAATATTGTCATTGCGCCATCAAACTCCCAATCAACGGCACTTGGTTCATTTAGTAAAGTTGACTCCAATGGATAGCCACATGCGCTACCCGTCTTGAAGCGCTTCGTAGCCGACATTTTGGTGTGGTACCGGTTGCTGTCCTTCAGCGCTAGCCATGCATCCTTGCATTCCATCACTTTTAATAAATATATTTCATTAAAATGAATATTTCATTATGTAGCTGCATTACTTACCGCTTTTGCCAAGCTCTTCACTAATGCTCAACCAGGCCGCGTTGACTGCGTTGGAGTCTGAGTGCTTCTTGTTCGCCAAGTCCCACAACTCGCTCTTTACTTTCACGGCGTTTATTAAGTTCAGCTTGTCAAGTCTTGAAAATGTCCTTTGGCGACGTTTTCTGCCGGAGTCTTTTTTTGCTGCGCTCATTTTCAATTCAAATTAGAATCGAAACCTATTTTCGTTGCGTCGCCACAAAAAAAGGCGTTAACAGCACTTAAAGCTACGTTATTTGTTTAACATAACGTAGTGGCAAACGTAAGCTATTTATCCCGATAAGTGGAAACCGAATTTGAAACGGCAACACGAACAAATTGCGCAGCAGTTTTTTTTATATGGAGTTTTTCATTTCGCGGCCATTTCGCGAGCCGTGGATACCGCCCTGTACCAATAATTTGGCCCCCCCCAGCAAATATTTGCCATAATGGGTACACGTGGGAACACCCTCGGCAAATTTTGTTTGCGAGAGTTTGCTCTTTGTAAGCAAATTGTAAGAGAAAACACGGCCAATATTTAAAAAAATATTTTTTTGCTAGCAATACTAAAATTATAAAAGATGTGGCTGCAAGGAAAATTCAAATATATCACAAGACCACGAAATAAAATAATCGTGGCATCGTACTATTATAATCGTAGAACTGTAAAAAATTAAATAAAATTAAAAATATTAGCAAGGTTTAATTTTGGTGGCACAGTTTGGGAGCCAGCAGCCGGCAGCTTGGCTGACGACTTATCAAATCGCGAAATAGTATCATAGAGGACAAAAATATGAATAATCAAAACAACTTTATGCCCAACCAAATAAAAAATCATGCCAGCATTAATGCATGAGCGCAATTCGCAACTGCAGGATCTGCATGGTAACAAAACCGCTAAGTGCTTAAGAAACTGCTTTTCAAGGGCACAAAGGACCACACATAACTACATTATCATGATTTTGACAATACCTAACAGCGATAAATACCATGGATGAACAATGTTAAAGAATACATTCAAGATCATAAAGAATGTTTCAAAACACTTTCCGTGACTGACAAATCATCAAATCGCGGAAAGAGACCGTTGCGGTTCAAAAATATAATAATGTCAAACAAAGTAAAAGACTTGTCAGGATTAATGCGCAATTAAATTTGCAGCTGAAGGATCTGCATAGTAATAACCGCTAAGTGCTTAGAGAAACTATTTTCAAAGGCCACAAAGACTTCACATAACTACAGTACCATGATTATGAGAGAACACTGAATGACTGATTATGACAACACTAAGCCACGATAAATACCATGGATGACCAATAGTGAATAACTTATTTAAGATATATCAATCCAAACAAGTGAGAAAGTCGGTCAAGCCCGACTATATACTCTGTACCTATAGGTGGGTTGGCTGGGGGGATAAAGCTGGGCCCATCTCTGAGATTTGTTTGTTCATACGGACGGAGAGAGACGGACATGGTTATATCGAGATATCGAGTTAATAAATAAAAATAAGTGCGTTTTCCCCCCCTCCTCTTTTCGATACAGTTATTGGGCAAAGAAATGTATAGTATAAATTTGCCCCCCACTGTGTGAACACTAACGCAAATCATTTGCGAGGGAAATATTTGCCAATTTTTTAAGAGCAAATATTTGCTCATGGGAATACCAAATTTACGCAAACATTTATAGTTCAAGGCCAATGGCATTTCGTTAGATATCTGATCAGAATTTAAAACAAACAAGATGGCTGGACCTCAAAAAAGTGGTAATTTTGTTGTCTGTGTACTCAGACTAGAGTGGACTCCAAAAATATCAGTACACTGAGAAGCAAGTCAAATTGTAACTAAATCATAAACTTTTGTTGACGATAATCTACTAGCACGTTTTTCGATTATGTTCTCACAAATGAACAATTTGGGTTTGTCCTATAAGCATTTATTTACGAACTCCTACCTTAGGAACAATTTGTGCTTGGTTTATAAAGGAAAATGATGACTCGCTTAGATTCCCAGAAATGAGAAAAAAACGTATATTGTTAAATGATCCAAACTGCACATGAATTATTAAAATTGTTTCTAAAACCAAGTATTGTCACGCTTGAACTATTTAGTAAAACAAGCAATCAAGTGGAAAACTCCCTTCCACCTTTTTAATTAATGTTGTCCGTTGGAAAATTTACAATAAACAAAAAACAAAAAAACGAATGCGAAAATGAGTAATCAAGGAAGCATTGCCGCAAATTGATGTACTACTTGTACGATTACAAACCTAGTTGCTACCTTTAATTAAATTATTAATTATGTAGCATAATGAATGCATAATTGAATAATAAACTACGTGCACACGCCCAGCTTTGAGTGAGTGTGGTGTGTGTGTGTGTGTGTCAGTCAGGAGCAGCAGCAATTGCTCTGTGAATTGTTGTGTTTTAACCTTTTAACTTTTTCTGCAGTTCATACCGAACACAACCCGCCGTCAACATAAGTTGGGGCTCATTAAGTAATCACATGGAATATTCCCGCAGCCAATTAAACCAGAAAACCGCAACGCTGCCGAGATGGATAGTCAGCCAACCATTCACAGTTACAGATACAGATATAATTGCCTGTGCAGATACAGATACAGATACAATTAAATTCGATTCAGGAAGCATTTATGCAGTTTGCCCCTCTACATATGTATTTATTATTCCGTTTGTGTTGTTGTCGTTGTTGTTGTTGTTATTTTTTAAGTGAAAGGCAGAAGGCAAAAAACAAAACAAAACAAACAAGAAAAAAGAATGTGGACTGAAAGCGAATCTTCTTTTGCTGGAAAAATTATAAATAAATAAATGATGGAATTTTTTTTTCAAAAAGTGCAAACAGAACAAGTTATACTGGGGAGTTCTTCAAGACAGGCAAACAGGCAGTAGACTGGGCAAAATAGAGTGAGTTAAGCTGAGCTTGATTAACTTCTAAAAGAAGAACTTATATGCTGCAAGCAAATTGTATTAACTTGTGTGTGCAAATATTTAAAGTTCTGAGTTTGGCCAGAAATATGCAAATCTGGGCATCAAACCGGAACCTGATCGATTCCAACGTTTATAATTCCTAATTTTTTATGTACTATTTTTAGGTTTCTAAGTAATATTAGGCCTAGTTCTCATAGGGAACCATTTGAATCATCTTATGCATACAAACTTGTGCATTTTGTATGGCAAACCCACGCTAATAAAACTTATAAATACAATAATGTAAAGACGTACGCATAAAAATTTTTTGTCTAATTCTTTGGACAACATGGCTCAAAAAATTCTGTATATTTTATAGAAAATTTATCAAAAATCCTAAATCAGATATAATGAGGTTTGATGGCCTCGAGATGGCTTTAAAAGTTCCAATTTCCCCTTCATTTTGTCATAGAGCTGCTAGAATCGTCATAGTAGGCAGACAAAAATTTTGTGAAAATTGTAAAAAAAATTATTTTAACATGTCGTACAATTGATTCAGCAACACAAGCAAACGGCACCAAATTGATGATTATTGCTGATTATGGCATATCCTTATTGGCTTCAAACTAAACAAATATGTATTGTAAAGGAAAAATATTAATGGCATATTCAACTATGCACTTGTAGATTATTATAATCTGATTATATAAACAGTGTGTTTACTAAAAATTTAGTTATTTATAAAAAAAATTAGGTTCTACCGGGAATTGAACTCGGTTCGCCGGATTCACAAACCAGAAAAAATTTATAGAAATATTTAAGTACAGGGTTGCCCATATTCGACGGACCCATCTGGCAACGCCATAACTTTTGACAGAGATGTCAGATCGCTTAATGACATACCGCGTTTGAAGCGTCAGTCCAAGCAGATTTTTACCATGGAACAATACACGCCACGCGAGCGCTCTGAAATAGTTGAAATTTACATTCAACAGAACAAGTCAATTGTGAAAACTCAACGTGCTTTTAAAAAATTAAAAAATGTGAAAAGTGAAGCCCATTTCTCATTGAATGGGACCGTAAATAAGCAAAATTGCCGTATTTACGCCACTGAAAATCCTCAGGAGATTCAAGAAGTGCCTCTTCATGACGAAAAAGTCACAGTTTGGTGCGGCGTTAGTGCGAAAACGGTCATTGGGCCGTTTTTCTTCCAAAATGAAAATGGCCATGCTGTTACCATCAACCAGGAGCGTTATCGCGACATGATGACCAATTTTGTGATGCCAATTATTCGTCGAAAGCGTATGAGGCAGTTCTGGTTTCAACAAGACGGCGCTCCACCGCACACAAGTCGCATAACAATCGATTTTCTGAAGAAATTGTTTCCGGGCCGTTTGATGTCGAAAAGTGGTGATTTGGACTGGCCACCGCGTTCGCCCGATTTGACGCCGCCTGACTTCTTCTTGTGGGGATATTTGAAGTCAAAGGTTTACGTTAACAAGCCAAGGACCGTAGAAGAGCTCAAGGACAACATTCGTGAAGAAATAGCCGCTATTCCGGCCGAAATGTTGGCGAAATCGATGGAAAATGCTGCAAAAAGGGCACAATACGCCATCAACGCCAGAGGCGGCCATTTGAGAGATATCATATTCAAAAATTGATGTAAACAAATCTACTTGGAACAAATTAAATGATTAAGATTGCCAACCGCCAAATTTTTATTTTTTTCTTTGATTTAAAAAATAGTAAAAAATGTAACAGGGAGAAGGAATCATTTCCGACCCTATAAAGTATATATATTCTTGATCAGTATCAACAGCCGAGTCGATATAGCCATGTCCGTCTGTCCGTCCGTCTGTCCGTCCGTATGAACAAACAGATCTCAGAGATGGTAAGAGATAGAGGTTTCACATGTATGGGACAAATGCTTCTTATACTTGCAGGCAGATCATGTTAATTTTCGCCTTTGCCACCCCCCTCCCCCCCCGCAATTTTGAAAAAACGTCATATCTTCCACAGTTTTGTAGATAGATGGTTCCTACCTTCTAGAGATAGTTAGTCATTAGCAATATGTATCAATTTGGCGAAGAAATGATAAAAATCAGATGAGCGGTTCTCAAGTTATAAGTAAATAAGTGAATCACCCCCGCCAACCCCTCCCACCCGTTCAAAACCAACGCCGCATAATGTTAGAGAGAGAAGAGAGAGAGAACTCAGAGATGAGCGCAGCAGCAGCACTGCATTCAGCTCCTACTCTATGTACAGAGTATATTATAGTCGGACTTGACCGACTTTCTCACTTGTTTTTTTTCCAAATAGTTGACTTTTCTTTAATTTCAGTTGAGTGCATAAATTTTTCTGGCTATGTAACTTTAAAACGTTGATTGCACCACAAAACAATTTGAGCCTCAATCTAATGGCGAGCAACTTAAACTGGTCTGACATAATTTTGCTGTTTTTTGTGTTTTTGCGACGGAGACTGACAGGCGCGTCACTGGACAGGTTTCAGGCTGCCAATTGCGCTGATCAACAGGCCAAGCGACTAAGCTTCCCTGTCCTGGTGACCGTTCCACACGCAGTCGCTTAACTAGCTATACCATTGCTAGAGACTCGCACATAGTTTCGGCATTTCACTCTGCTCATTTTGGGCCATTTGTTTGCACAATTCATACAACAGTCGCCTCGCCCGCCCGCCCGCCCTCCTCGCCTCACGCACAACGGTTGGGGGTCTGCTGCTGCCGCTGCCACTGCTGCTGGCCAGTGGCTGGCCAAAAAACTTTGTATCTTTTTCAAATTTCTGAAAACCAAAGCTAAATCGTGTTTAGCCACAGTGACCAAAACTATGTGTGTACATTGGCAGCAACACTGAACTGATACTAACTAAAAGCCAACAAGTCGCTACCAACTTCCAGCACGTAAATAAATCAATGTATGGATGGCAACAAAGAGGGGAAACAGTGGGTGAAACTGAACAAGTTTAGTGGGTCGGGGAACTGCCATAGTTAAATGGAATGAGGGACTTTATTTTTAAATAAACAATTAAATTAAATAATTTCGGAAAACGTCGTATGGAGACTTGAGATATGTGTGTGTGCTTAGGTATCGATCATCGATATGGGGATTTTTGAAAACAGGGTCTACCCGGAGTCTACTTGTAATGTTGTGCGAACGCAATCGAAAAAAATATTGAATATTTAACCCTCATAAAGGGTTCGGCCGCTGCGACCGGGGCGATCGAGGCCAATCGCTAACCTATGCTCAACTTTGTTTTTGCTTTCGAGTTTGCCAGAGACATAGAAGTAAGAAAGAGAAAAGAGAGGCACATATAAAGTTGTTGTTGCAGGTTTGCCCGCACCAAAAACCAAACCTTTGCTTTTGTTGCGGGCTCTGCGCAGCCCTTAAGGCAAGGATCCCCAAGAAAAGAGCGCGAAAATTTAACTGTGTGTCTCTCTAAAACACAGTGACTGCATGACTTCGGCAAACATTTGGTTTGAATCGGCGAGTATGTTAGTCCCCCAGGGGCTATGTCTGGGGAACTGCCTTAAGGTATGCATTTTAACCTTTCGATTTCGAGGCTAATAAAATCTCTAGTGCCGTTAGAATAAAGAAGAATGCAAAGTCAAGCGTTTCGAAGCAAATTGATAAATTTAGCAATGCTATGCATTTACATTTTGAGTGTGAAACGCTAATTATCTACGATAAATACGTTTTTTAAACGTTAATTAGATCAATTTGTAACTTATTACAAGTCGTACCATAAAAATAACGTTTATATGAAATGTTCCGAGGAACGGAGTTAAGTTATAAAGAGAAAATACAAATCAGAACTATGTCGGTGTAATTGCTAAAGCATTCAAAATGCACCCGAATACCAACTCAAACTTTTTAAAACTTCCGCAAAAATATGCTCAGATCAAACGAAAAGGGGCAATTTCCAATGTTGATGAGCGCACTAAACGGCATATTCCGACAAAGTAATGAGCTGTGCCCCAATCAGGGCCCAATAAAACGGGTACAACAAATTTGACGTCCAAGGTTCATAAACCAATGCTATTGAATCGACATAAAATAGCCCGACGGGCATTTTACGAAAAATAGAAATTTTGGGACAGCGAGTTCAAAAGCGTCATCTTCAGTGATGAAAAAAAAATTCAATTTAGACGGCCCAGACGGAAACCACAAGTATGGGCGCCACCCCAGAAATCTCTGGAAAACTTGTTATAGACACATTCATGGTGGTGGATCATTCATGATCTGGGCTGCTTTAAGCTCCCCTGGGAAGTCACCAATATGCTTTGTAACAAGGCGGATGAACGGGAACTTATAGCATTAGCAGAAGAGCATGGCGAGGATTGTATGTTTCATTGGATGATAACTCTCAACCAAATGTTCACTTTGCTCTGCTCACGTCACTGACCGTAAAAAAAACAAAACTCTCTCGGGCTTCCCTCAACCAAAAAAAGGAGTGTGCTGTGATCGCGCTCACCTTTCAGTGACTGTGATTGAGAGAGCAACCCCACACCAGGCCCAATTCCGTCAGTCGGTCATAAGAGGCGAGTTTCTCAAAGACTAAACTGTACAAATGAGAGCGAGTCAGTGTGAGAAACAACGAGAGAGCTCATATATGATTAAGAGACACTACCGGGAGCCCGGGACCCGACCGACCGACGTGGTGTGTGTTCCGCTCGCCACTCACTCAACAGCCACCACCACCCTACCCACTTTTTTCTTAGCTGTGATTGATTTTGAATTAGTCCCTCAGTACCTCGAAGACTGACACATACACAGTTTGACGGGGAGTTTAGATCCCTTAACTATTCTCCATAATCCACGAGTCGCAATGAAACCATATTTATGAATCTACGCGGTTGATATTTGGCCGGCCGCAAGAGCTCGACCGGGTGGCCGATTGGATGTCTTGTTTACTTAGAAAACGTGGTATTTTCTTTTACTTTTTCCTTTTTTATTTTGAATGGCTTTTTTTTTTTAAACCGTTAATTATACAGTCATTTAATCAATTGCTTTTGCGCATCCAACGTTATTCTATCAAAGTTTGCGTTTCCTCACTCCCCTTGCCATGAGAACGAATTTAGCTCGATTCTAAATCTTGAAAATTAAAGAACGGCAAAATTTTTTTTCAAGAGCGTTCGTACTCAAATTATTTGTTTTAGTTTTTATAAGTGCACATGCACAGAAGACCTTTTAAATGCGTGAATTTTGCCAAAAGGTCAGAGAAAGGCCTGTGAGGAAAAAAAAATTTGCTGCTCTCATAACCAAAAATGATCTTTATTATTTTATAATAAAAAAAAAAAAACAAACAAAAAAAATATTAAAATTTGGTGGGTTTTTAAAAAATTATAAAAAATTAATTTTCGGGAAACGGTTTTAAAAAAAAAAAAAAAAGTTTTTGGTTCGAACCTCGGTTCGCTTAAACATAAAAGAATAGTTTAGATTTATTTATACTTACTTTTTAAAAAATATTATTTATTTCAATAATGTAAGCTTAAGTTAATAAGCTCTATAACTTCTATGAGCTGTTCATCTATACCAGCTCTTAAATCAGTAAGATCAAACTTAAGTGTTTAAAGGGCTCGTTCAACTGTTACCTAAGTTGCTGAAACATCAAATATAGTTAAGGCGATAATTTAAAAGTCCTCTTTTTTTTAGATCTTTCAATAAAGTTTAAGACATTTGTCGATTTATGTTCTCATGGACAATTTTCGTAGGAATCTATTAAATCATTTACAAATTGTGTATTTGATATTTGTTTATTGCTTTCATAAACTTGTCTTCTTTGCAATCATACGTAGAATCATTCAAAGTGGAATTTGGAAAACTCACAATAAGAAGTTTTTCGTTTTGGAGCTTCAGCATGTCCGTAATGGGTAATGTGAAGCTAACAAAGTTTGAGCAAAGTTACTGAGCTCATAATAGAAGAACGTTTATCGAGAAAATTACATATATTTTGAACTAAGTTCCATTCAGATGTTTTTAGGTGGAGATCTTTTAAGGAACTCTGAATGCTTTAAAAAAATGAAATCTTTAAGAATTAGTCAGCGTTTGCACAATTTGTAGATTGAGTTTCATCGTGTCACACCGTAGAGTTGGGGAAACATCGATGTCTACGTACATTTTTTTTCTCAAACATCGATGAAACATTTCATATTGTGTGAGTACGGAGTGTCTTACAAAGTGTGCGAATCCTACTAATGTCAAACTGAAGTTCCTTAAAAAATCGTTAACTACTAAATTTAGAGTGTTTGCAGCTCAACTAACTGTAATTCTAAAATCCTCCAGGGAATCTATGTGGTAACGTGGTCATCGTTAAAATCAGGAAATGCTTTTGATTTACATGAGCAACTATCGTCAACATTGCTTTCTATATAGTTGCATTCATGTTCTGCTGTGCAGTTGACATTTAAAAGTTCTAATATTATAATTCTAACCTAAAGAAACGCTGTAGAATTGGAGAACTTCTTAAATTACAGCTGCCAGATTTTGTTGAACCGAACCTAATTTTTGGAAAAAGTGGTCCGGTTCGGGTTCAGGTTCGAGAAAAAGAAAAAAAGGGTTCGGTTCATGGTCCGGTTCGTCGGACCTAAAAACCCGAACCGAACCGGTTCTTAGGGGTTCGGTTCCGGACTGGTTTGGAACCCCTAGAAAAAATATTTTGGGGGGGGCAAAGAAAACTCTTCAACCAAATTCCAATTCTTAATTGGCACAGAAATTTCTTTTGTTTGGTTTCAAACCTCCCCGTGTTTTGTAAGAAGATTTAGCAATATTCACCACCCAAACAATTTCAGTAAGCAAAATAAATTTTGGAAATGTAAGCAACATTATTTTCTAGGATAGATTACATCAAACGAATAAATTATTTAATTAGTTTAAACATTGAAATTTGCGTTTCAATAATCATTTGACAAAACAACCAAAGTCTTTCATGTTAATCTAAACCAACCACATCAGTGGCGGCGTTTAGCGATAAGGGCTGGCAAGTTATACCTCATGTTGGGCGCCAACAAATTTTTAAACTTTGCATTTTATTTATGGAGAATTTCATTTAAACATCAATTTAACCCATAATTAAAAGAAGAGAATTTTTTGGCTAGAGATTAAGCCCTGTTTTTAGAGATGGAACTTTAACTGGAACAATTGGTAATCTAACTAGATTTTCTAATAAGAAAATGAAATCTCTCCGAAGTTCTGTGGCACCGACAATTTTTTTCGAGAGATTTACAAACCAACCGTCGGCAAATCTCTAGAGATTACTGTGTCACCCCGTATAAAAATTGGAAAAAAAAGATGTTTTAACTGCAAGCCGAAGGATCTTTAAGCAATATCGACTGCAGGACAATCTGCAGTAATTGAGCGATATGTACCTAACGCTCAAGGGGTCATTTTAAGATCCTAAATGTAATCTGAATAATGTGGTCTCTGTGGTTTTGATTAGGAAAATGTCTATCATTATGGCAGAAACCAAAGCCATTTATCAATTAATATTTAGAAACTCCTTTGCGATTTAATGTCTGACCAAGTAGGTGCCTTTTTTTTTTTTCTCCATTTTTTTTTATTTTTTTTTTTTTCAAATTTTAATATTTTAATAAATATTTTAATTTTTTATATATATTAATATATTAATTTATTTATTAATTTTAATTTATTAATATTTTATTTCATTCCTAATAATTTTGAATGATTCATAATTATGCGTGCTTCTTTTGTGCTTTGGTAATTTGTTTTAAATATTTGCTTAAAATATCAAAACTCACGACAACACACGTACACACAGTTAGACGCTAGCCAAGTTGTACGTGGCATCTAACAGATATATGTGAAAATAAAAGTTGTTTGCAGTTGCGGCGAGGTGTGGTGCATGAACGAGAGAGGTTCTCATGGCGAATGGCTGAGCTACGCACAGCTGGAACAAACACGGAACACATCGAGTGGGGAAATTTTTTTGCCCAAAAAGGGGTTGATGACCAAAAACGCTGCTCGTGGGTCAATCGTAACGGTTCCGTAAACGTGCACGCCGATCAATCGGCATTCGATATTGTTATGCATTACGCACCTTTTGATGTGATGAAACGTGTGTGTGTGTCCTGTGCGTTGATTACCAATTGCGACCCAGTCCCAGTTTCGAAATCTACAATTCGGTAGTCCAAACATTTTCAACAATTTACGTGATAGCATGTGCAGACGGGGGCGACCTTCAGCCACAAAAAAAAAAAAAAAAAATTGGTATAGAAAGCGTTTTGTTAATGAGGTTTTTTTCTTATTTTATTTCGTATTATTTTGATAATTGACACAAAGTCTTTTAAATGCACGTATACGAAAAGAACCGGCATTAAATGCCGAACTGATCAAAATGCGTCACCAAAATACAAATGTTGGAAAATTGTCAAATCAAAGAGCTTAGTACCAGTTAAGCAGACAGACAGTTGGCATTCTAAAAATATACAAAACACATGGTCACAATCTTGTTGCTAGTAAACATTTTTCCATTTTTTTATTTTTGACAAATCAGTTCGCTTGATCATGATTAATGCTAATTGAAGTTTAAGTAGTGCCCGGGTCTTGTTGAATGGTCTTTTTTTTCATTTTGTTGCTGCGGAAATTCGGGAGTGTGAAAAGTCAGCGAGCAAAACGTCATGGTCATTGATGAGGTGAATTTACAAAATATTTGATTTGATATTCAGCCATAAGTTATGATTTTCAATTATACAGACACGAGGTTGTAAACATGGAATGGCAAATGAAAAGGGCTTTAGTTGAAAAAGTGAATTTTTTTTATTTTCTATATTTATTTTAACTTGGATGATTAATACGGAGGAAAATGTATTCCACAAAGTTCTTAAAAGTAATTAAAATAAGCACAGTTAACTTAAACTCAAAAAACGAAAAAAAATAATTTGGACTGAAAAACATAAATCAATATAAAAATCACCAATTTACGTCTTTATTTAGTGTCTAAAACGAATTAAACTAAATTATATCTGTTAATTCGAAAAATCTTTTACAGTTCGAACTCGGTTATGAGGGTTCGAACTCGGTTCCCTTGCACTGAAATTATATGTGACTGACGTTCTAGACGACTGGGCTACGTCGCGCGTCTGAGTCGAGGGAGCAACTAAAAGCTTACTTATAATGAAATTCAGATGTGTGTAGAAAATGTTTTGCATAATTTGCCTGCTTGCAATTCTAAGATCAAATTCCACACCCGGACTATAAAAAAGCACATACAAAATTTGCGAAGAAAAAAATTAAAAGTGTTAGCATTTTGAAATCAAAGTTACACATAGTTATTATACCCTTGGAGAGGGTATATTGAAATTGTCCGTATGTTTG
This sequence comes from Lordiphosa stackelbergi, assembly GCA_018904235.1. NCBI lineage: Eukaryota > Metazoa > Arthropoda > Insecta > Diptera > Drosophilidae > Lordiphosa > Lordiphosa stackelbergi. Next base: position 1,023 of record JAEIFU010004322.1, on the reverse strand, counting down.
AAATGCATAGAAGGGTGCATCTCCGACCACATAAAGTATATATATTAATGATCAGCATGACGAGGTGAGTTGATATTGCCATGTCCGTCTGTCCGTCCGTCTGTTTCTATGCTATCTCCTCCGTCATTTTTGAAGCCATCTTAACCAGACTTTGCCCGAAGTCTTTAATTGTCAAACACGCTACCCATTTGTCGGAACAAGCCGGTCGTTATATATGGCCATAGAACGATTGTTTAACTTTTGTTTTCATTGCTTCCTTCAACGTAATAACTTTTCTATTTCAAGATTTATGAAAATCGGACAACTATAAGTATAGCTGCAATATAATATATAGGTTTTAAAGGAGTTTAGTAAGAAAACGTTTTTGTTTTCAACGTTATCGCTCCCAAACTTTGTACAGATCAATATGGCGTTCTTGTTGTTGGGTGTTTTGGTTTTATCTTACCAACATTATGGGAAGAGAACTCAACTCTTGCAATGCCCTACCAAATTTTCTTTAGATTTGTGCTGCCTGAAACCTTCAATTCCGCTTCTGTTCACTTTGGAGAAATATGGAAAATTGGAAAAATAGTTCAGTTCGCCAAATTAAGTAGTTTTTCTAACAACATATACAGTGAAATATAAAATCCACTTTACAATCTGTCTTGAATCATTTAAGAAAGTTCTCAATCCTACGACATTTCTCTAGGTTAGATTTATACTATCACCGTCTACTTATTCCTCTACGCGCTTTACTAATAACTTCTTATCCTTATAACATTTCTTCTTCCTAACTCGATAACTGCATCCTCGATTTCCAGAAAGCTCTTACTTTCTCATTTAAAATCATTAAAATCTTCACATTCTCCCTGGGCTATTGACAACATTTCTAGTTGTGCTCAAGAGTGTTGTATTTCTTTGTACGATCCCATTGCTTAAGCTTTTTAATCTTTCTTGAATCTGCTATTTTTTCCAAATCTTTGGAAAATATATATTATTCCTCTTCACTTAAAAAGGTGTAAGTCTGAAATATCCAATTATAGG
>JAEIFU010004321.1:0-16503 GCA_018904235.1 Lordiphosa stackelbergi | reverse complement strand
CATACATTATAAAAAGCCTTATTGACTAAGAAAAGCCTAACAAAGAAAGACTAACAAAATAAGAATAGAATAACTAATAACGACTCTCGACACGATGGGGAATTTTTATTTGGCCGTCCGGCCAGCTATGTCCCCGATTCACAGCCAATTGTAGTCAGAGACGTTATGTAAGCTACCAAAAACTTTAATGATATGGAGATAGAGAAGATGAAAAAAAAAAAAACCAAAACCTAAATAGGAGCAAAGGAAAAAAAAAATTAATAAAATAATAACTATAAAAAGATATAAAGAGAACAAATTTAAGAAAAGAGAAAAAAAGAACAAATACTATCTAAATGTGAAATTTAAAACTAACTAAAAATAAAAAATTTATAAGATAAACTTAAAATTAAATAAACAGAAATCTCTGACCCGGTGGGGGAAGATTTTGCCAGTCCGGCAAGCCATGCCCCTACTCACAGCCAGGAGAGATCAGAGATTTCCCCAAGATAAAGAGAGAAGATGTTTTTAGAGAGAAGAGAGAGAGATCTGTTGAGAGCATGTGATAGAGATCATTATAATGTTGACATAAGACTCGAAATCGATTGTGCTTTGCATAATCAGTTGTGCATCAGGCAATATTAAAGGAAAATAGTTTCTGGTTGGCCTAGAAGGAACGTAGAAGTTAAGGCGACCTAAAAGTTCAAGAGAATCTACATCACCCAATAATTAGTTTATGAAGAAAAAGAAACACCTAATACTGTTACGGTTAGCTAACGAAGGAAGGTCAATAAGCGAGAGTCTGTTAGAGTACGATGGCAACGAAGGTTAGGGTCCCAATTTAAGCCACGTAGGGCAAAAAGCAAGAATTGCTTCTGAACAGATTCAATACGATCTATATGCTTTTGTACTGCGGACACCAGACGGACGAGCAGTATTCAGTGTGTATAAAAGCTTTTGTGGTATACGGATCATTAAACTCTTTTTGACCAACGTTTAATGAATCCGAGTACACCATTTGCTCTATTAACAATAGGGGAGATATGAGGATTGAAACTCAATTTGGGGTCAAAAGAATTCCAAGATAACGACTGTAGAAATTCGTTCCAAGGGTTCAATGCCAATCGTATAGGTAGCTAGCGAGGGCTTGCAACGATGAAACGTCATGAACATGCACTTGGAGCAATTAAGGTGTAATTGATTAATCAGACACCAGGACTGCAAGGAGTTTAAGTCATCTTGCAATTTGATGGAGTGCATCGGGTCATTGAAAGATAAAATAAGTTTTACATCATCGGCGTACATAAGTATCCGAGAATTCGAAATTATTGTGGGGAAAAAAAAAGAGTAAAAACAAAAGGCCGAGGTGACTGCCTTGTGGCACACCAGAAGTGACAAAGACAGGCTTTGACGTTTTAGAGCGAAGCAGATCTTTTTGAGTTCTATCTTTTAAATACGACGAAATCCAAAGTAGAAAAGGGGATGGAAATCCTAAATGATCAAGTTTAACGAGGAGCAGATCATGGCTCACAGAATCAAATGCTTTACTAAAGTCGGTGTAGATGACATCAGTTTGTTTTTTAAAAGGAATCCATCGTTAACCATTGGGGTAAATTCAAGTAAATTGGTCGCAGTTGACCGACACTTTGTAAATCCATGTTGGAAAGGTGATAAAATCGATTTACAATAGTGCTGTAGGGAAGAGGTTATAATCTGTTCAAATAATTTTGGAATAGCGGATAGTTTAGCTATTCCCCTATAATTGGATATATCAGACTTCCCACCTTTTTTATGAAGAGGAATAATATAGGATTCTTTCCAAAGATTTGGAAAAATAGCAGATTCTAACGATAGATTAAAAGCTTAAGCAATGGATTGCACAAAGAAATACAACACTCTTTGAGCACACAACTAGGAATGTTGTCAGGCCCAGGAGAGTATGAAGATTTTAATGATTTTAAATGAGAAAGTAAGGAGCTTTCGGAAATCGAGGGAGCAGTTATCGAGTTAGAAGAAGAAATGTTATAAGGATAAGAAGTATTAGTAAAGCGCGTAGAGGAATAAGTAGATTGAAAGAAGTCGGCGAACAGGTCAACGGCTGTGGAGTCATCGTTAGCCTTTTGGTTGCCCAGAAAAAAAGAAGAAGGTAAAGAAGAAGACCTACGTTTAGAGTTTACAAAGCTGTAGAATTGCTTAGGGTCCTCTGCGAATTGAATTTTACATCGGACAAGATATTTCCTGTAGCACTCAGCATTGAAAAGTGTAAAGTTCGATTTTGCTATTGAGTATTTCGAAAAGTCAACGGCAGAACCAGAATTTTTGTACTTTTTGAAGCATCTAGACTTAATATTTTTTAAATTAGAAAGTCTAGGACAGAACCAAGGAGGATTAACTGACGCGGGAGAAGCAACGCTATTAGGAATACAGATATCTAAGAGAGAGTTAATAGATTCATAGAAAAAGGAAAAAGCTAAGTCTAAATCAACCGCATCGTACAAAGGAGTCCAGTCTGTTGCACAAATAAGTTGATTTAATAACGTAAAGTTTCCTTTACGAAAACAACGACGAGGCTTATTCGAAATCATAACAGTCGAAGAGGTAGGTCCAATAACTGAAATAGAGATTTCAAGAGTAGGATGGTAAATATCTTCAGGCAGTGATAGAGAGGCAGACCTAGAGACAACAACATTCGCGCTGTCAGAGACAAAAACGAGATCCAACAATTTATTTAAATTGTTTGGTACTGCGTTAAGTTGAAAAAACGACATGTCCAACAGACTATCTAAAAAGTCATGATGTGCTGATGGTACAAGATAAGTAGACCCATTAAAATTTGACCAAGTGATGTTTGGTAAGTTAAAATCACCAACAACAACCATTAAGTCAATGTCTCTTAATTGGGTAAAAACATCTTTGATACAAGCTATATGTTGCATATAAACTTGATTATCAGAAGATGGAGGGATATTGGAGCAGGTAATAAATAAAGAGAATGTTAGAAAAGTTACCTTTACGGCAACAAATTCAACATCCCTAGGCACATTAACATTGATCAGTTCTGATCGCAGGGTGGATTTAACTGCAATCAGTACACCTCCACCTCTGCGAACTGGTCGATCATGCCGGTAGATAAAAAAATCATTTGACAATATTTCAGCATCAGAGATTGTTTGATTGTTGCCTATTGTCATATAGTTTTTCATTTATAAATAGTCGGCGTTGATCTTATTTAAAAACTATTGGAATGAAAAATAATAAAAGGCTACTACTAGGTGTTATTTCAAAAGATGACAGCAATTGAAATGAACTCGCGCCCATTTAAAATTAAAATACAATTTTTTTGATTTTAACAATTATTAATTATACAACAAATATTATCTTTGGGAATGCTGAGACCAACTTTTTTCCATTTTACCGGTTTGGGGTCCAATCTAGTGTACATATCGAGCTGAAATTAATTTCGAACTTGCTTAAAATGATACTGCCTAGGGATTAGGTTGTACTCGAATAATTAGCTTAATACAATCTTCCCAAGATTATGCCAGGATAAATATGTAATCTTTCTTAGGATTAAAAAAGTCGGATCAGCTTCTTATACAAGTCTTGAACTTAAATTTAAGTTAATAATATATTCATGGGTTGGGAATTTCTCAGTTCGTTGATATTTTCACATTTCCCAATTTATTTCCTCTTTTATTTCTTCCATATAAATTCACAGTATTTTTCAACAAATTCCTTACATATTTTAATTTCTCTTATTAAAACAAAACATTTCCGAATTGCAGCGATTCCAGCTCACACATGTCTTGCATGTAACTTTCAACTCGACTGACCCTACAACCACACACACACACACAAATTGAATTAAGATAACCACATTAAGGATTTCAAAGAATTTACAGAAAAGTCAAACAAGCTTTAGTTTATTATTATTATTGCGCCAGGGAAAAACTTTCAACTGCCGCCCCCCTAACCACAACATGCCAAGGAAGAGAGAACATTTTCAATCGGAATCTTTTGGTTTATTTCTTTTGCGCGAAAGCTACTTTATTTTGACAGCAGACAAACAAATGTCAGAATTGAAATTAAAAGGGAAGCGGCAGCAGACACCCAGCCACCCAGCCACCCACTCCATCATCAGCTTCAGCACAATTCCATCACCCACACGCACTGCTTGGCTGACTTTCTTGCATTCCCGTATTCGCTTTGGTTTGCTTTCTCGATTCCTTCTCTCTTCTTTTTTTTATTATTTTTGTACATTTCACACAGCGTGAAATTTTCTAAATGTCATTTTGCTGTCATCTCGTGGATAATAAGATTACAACTACGTTGAAATAATAGGATTCAAATGAAAAAACTTTGCCGTCGTCTGTCTCCTTTGCGCTTCTCAACTTTCAATACCTCGACGCACACCTCGCCCCGATATATATATATATCTGATTGCGACTTGAGAACGGAGCGTTGTCACTCGGATTTGGATTTGATTTTGAATTGGAGTTTGGGTTTGGTTTTGGCGTTGGCTTTGGCTGGGGGTAAAAGTTTTCATTCGTTCGGTTGATGGAGTAGTGTGATAATGAGTAAAGTAGCCACAAAGTAACTCGAAATAATTTGCGGCCAGCTAGCCAAACTTATGATCTGCTGTCTGTGTGCATAATTGATTCGATCTTCTATCGCAAAAAAAAGAAGGTTTAATGAACCATGCTTTCATACTGGCCTCGGGGGCAGAAATTCTGAAATTGACGAAAGTACTTGCACAGCAAAAACCAAAACAAAATATAAAAAAAAAAGAAGACAACAAATAGCTTAGATAGATCATGGCCAGAGGCTATTAAAAAGAAACCGGCTCTCATTACCAAAAACCATTCCTTCTGGGGGTATAAAAGGCGCGTGCAGAGTTTTAAACAGCCACAGAAACTGCTCAACGTTCTCAGAGTTAAACATTAAAACAACAAAATGAATTCCATTTTTGTGTTCACCTTGAGTGCTGTGGTTTTGGCTCTGGCAGTGGCCACGGTAAGTTAATTAACAAGTAACTAGAGCAGGTTGATAACTTATCCCAAACCTTAACCCTACAGCCCATTGAGCTGAATGAAGAGCAGAAAATGCTGGCCAAGCAGCATGGTGAACAATGTGCCAAGGAAATCAATCTAACCGAGGAGGAGACCGCCAAGATTAAGGCCAAGGACTTTAAAAATCCCACTGAGAATATCAAATGCTTTGCCAACTGCTTCTTTGAAAAGGTTGGCACCATGAAAGACGGTGTACTACAAGAGGATGTGGTTTTAGAAAAGTTTAGCGCCTTCATTGGTGAGGAGAAGACCAAAGCTGCTTTGGCCAAATGTGGCTCCATCAAGGGTGAAGACAAATGTGATACTGCTGCCAAACTGCATGAATGCTTTGAGACCTTCAAGCCTGTATCTGAGGTTAAGGCTTAAGTCAAGTTAACAAATTCGTGAATTTTAGATATCAGTTTTGTGATGCTTAAAAATAGATCATTTTATTTTGTCTAAAAAAAGGAAAATAATGTTGTTTGATTTGATATAAGTGGTATTTCAGAATTTTTTTTTTGCTTTTGATTTGCTTTCGTGAAAGCAAAAGCAAAGCAGTTGGTGGAACGAACCTGATTTCATTTTGATTTGCTTTCATACAAATCACACACGTATACAATTTGACAGATCCAAAGAGGAAGGGCAGAATAAAATTGTGGAAGAATTTGTTACTTCGAACTATCTAGGAGAGCTGTGCAGATAGGTAACCATGAACATCTTTGATCAAGTCAAGCAGTTCTTTAAGAAACCTGTCACACTAAAACGAAAGCAAATCGAAATCAGTTTCGAAGCTGATTTTACAAAATCAATTAGTATGACCTTAATTTCCTTGCATTTTCTGGGCGCACTGCTTTTTACACTCTGTACCGAAGGTATATTAAGTTTGTGCAAAAGTATGTAATAGGGAGAAGGAATCATTTCGGACCCTATAAAGAATATATATTCTTGACCAGCATCAACAGCCGAGTCGATATAGCCATGTCCGTCTGTCTGTCCGTCCGTCTGTCCATCCGTCCGTCTGTCCGTCCGACCGTATGAACAAACAGATCTCAGAGATGGTAAAAGATAGACGTTTGACATGTATGGGACAAATGCTTCTTATACTTGCAGGCAGATTAAGTTTATTTTCAATTTTTGCCACGCCCCCTCCCGCCCTCGCAATTTGGAAAAAACCATATATCTCCCACAGTTTTGTAGATAGATGATTCGTACCTTCTAGAAATAGTTAGTCATTAGTAATATCTATCTATTTGCCGAAAAAATGATAAAGATCGGATGAGCGGTTCTCAAGCTATGATCAAATAAGTGAATTACCCCCGCCACCCCCTCCCACCCTCTCACAACCAACACACAATCTTAGAGAGAGAGAGAGAGAGGAGAGAGAGAAAGAGAGAGAGAGAGAGGGGGAGAGAGAGAAACTAAGAGAGAGGGCGAGAGAGAGAAACTTAGAGATGATCGCAGCAGTAGCACTGCGCTTAGCTCCTACTCTAGGTACAGAGTATAAATATAGTCGGGCTTGACCGACTTTCTCACTTGTTTTGTATGGAGCAGCTGTCATCAGCTGTTTCACGAAATCAAATCGAAAGCAAATCAAAAGCAAATCACTTACAGGAATACCACTATTGTTAGTGCTCTTAACTAGTTTGCTTATTGGGAGAAAAAACCTGGTCACACTTGATCTTGACTCTTGCTCTCACTCTCTTCTATTAATCTTATTATCCTCTTGCAATATCGTTTACAACCTTCTTCTTCTTCTTCCTCTTGATTGGCCCAATGCTTGCATCACAACCGTCCGACGGTTTCGGCCGCTGCAATCAATGTCCGCCAGTCGCTTCTGCTCCGTGCGAGCTGGGACCAGTTGGTCACACCAAGCTTGGCAATGTCTGCCCGAACCTGGTCATCCCATCTTAGTCGAGGTCTCCCCTGCTTGCCTCTTCCTCCGTAGTCAGCCGCCTTCGAATAATAAGCTTTCCTTACTGGAGCTTCTTCGTCCATCCTGGTGACATGTCCTAACCAGCGCAGCCGCTGTTGCTTTATGCGCTTGACCAGACAGGTGTCCCCATAGAGCTCATACAGTTCGTCATTATTTCGAATGCGGAAATCATCGCCAACTTTTAAAGGTCCATAAATCCTCCGAAGAATATTTCGTTCAAACACGCCAATCGCCGCTTCATCCGCTGCTGTCATTGTCCATGCTTCTGCGCCGTATTGCAGGACTGGGATGATAAGCGACTTGTATAGGGCTAATTTTGTTCTTCGCTTGAGGTCTCTGCTCTTGAGCTCCTACTTAGCCCGTAGTAGCATCGGTTTGCAAGAGTGATCCTTCGTCGGATTTCCAGGCTGATGTTGTTGTCGCTGGTTATCGTCGTTCCGAGGTAAACAAAATCCTCTACAACTTTAAAGTTGTATTCTCCCATTGTAACAGATTGTCCAAGACGCAAGGACTTTTTGTCCGCGGATACAAGGTATTTCGTCTTGTCCTCATTTACCGCTAAACCCATCAGTTCTGACTGCCTCTCAATCTCTGAAAACGCCCTGCTTACCGCCCGTTCGTTTTTGCCGATGATGTCGATATCATCGGCATATGCGAGTAGCATTAGATCTTTATAAATAAAGGCGCCCGTTCTGTTGGCATGTGGGCACCGGCGCAATATATATTCCATCAGTAGATTGAAGAAGTCACACGATAAGGTATCGCCCTGCCTAAAACCTCTCTTGGTATCAAATGGTTCGGAAAGGTTCTTTCCTATTTTGACGGAGCTTTGTGTACTTCTCAACGTCATCATGCAAAGACGAACGTACTTTGCTGGTATACCAAGGGTAGACAAGGCTTCAAAAAACCTTGACCTTATCGGCGTATCGAAGGCTGATTTATAATCAACAAATAGATGGTGTGTGTTGATGCGTCTCTCATAGGTTACAACCACCAATACATATAAGTCATCTTCAGCGTAGATTTTGTTTTTGGCGACGAATGATTTTGTGCGATTCAGACAGCCCTAACCACTCATATACACACACATCTCCAGGCAATAGTCGGTTCTCCTTTTCTATTTCTTGTGGTTGTTTTTGTGTCAGAAATATCTTCTTCAATTGTATGAATGCCTACGCCGCCGTTAGATGGCTATGGGAAACTCTGGCTTACAGCTTCGATCAGGAACATTTTCCATTTAATTAAGTTTCTATTTCAAGAATATTCTTCAAACATATTATGATTTTTATGGCACATATTTTAGTTAGCCAAAGTTATCAGTTACTATACGGACGCTGTGCCCTTTTTCTCTGAAGACGAATCCCGAAGGGGTTTGAAATATATTGGAAAATCCAAAACTCGTGTTTGTTTTTAATAAGCACGTAAATAACATTGACCTCGAGCCAGCTAAAAAATCCCAAGCAAATTTTTCATATAATTGTTTTTTTTATTCTAAATTTCTTGCTTAAATACACTGAGATTATTTTACCGATTTAAAAAAACAATGCTTTTTGTAGTCGAAAAAACTTCATTTTCTGTAATTTTTGCAAAATTAAAAAAAAAACGCGAAACCCATGAAAATATCTGAAAACCAACAAAAGCTTTATGCAGTTTGGCCTGACAAATTGTAATTAATTTGTGTTTGCATTGAAAAACAATAATAATAACGGTAATTCATAATGGACAACCAAATGGAGCGGGCGGGGGCTATCTCTGCCTCGCTCACAGCACGATAATGATGTCAGCGTCACAGTTTGTCACAGCTTAATTGGAGCTTTCATGCCCTGACCGGGCCCAAGCCCCGGCTTAAACAGCTTATACTGCATACTCATACACACGTATTGTGTTACATATGTACATGTGCATATGCACAATATACATACATACACAACCATTTGCCGTTTTCAATTTGCATAATTAAATGCACAATACCCGCCCACACACACACACACACACACGATTATGCATAAAATGCGTTAATATTGTAAAATAACTTTATTATTTAACCAATTTGCTGGCGAAAGCGGTGAAAATACTGAAGTTGCTCTAACCATTGATGCCCTTGGCCATGCAAATCTCAAAATTATAAGCATGCTCACAGGCATTGGCTCCATTGGGGGTGGCACAGGTGGCCAATGCGGTCTTTAGCTTATCTCCGGGAGCACTGGCATAACGCGTCTGCATGAACTTGGCTATCTTATCGTTGTTGGCCTTGCCATCGGCAGTCATCAGACCCATTTTCTTGTACAGGCAATTGTGATAGCACTTGAAGGCCTCCGTAGGATTGGTTACCGGCTTGTCGTTGGTAATTAGAGCCACCTCCGCTGATCCAATGTTCAGCTCCTTCACGCAAGCATCCTGCATTTGCTTGTAGGCAGCCACATCAGATGCGCTTTGGGACTATTTGGAGAATATATAGGGATAGACCAAATTTTATATATGATACCCCAAACTTACCATTACTTGTTGTAGTAAGGCCAACACCACAAAGGTGATCACATAACCATTCGACATCATTTTTTTAACTAAATAATGTTGATCAACTGAGAACCGCTTAAATACTTGTACTTATGGCTAGTCGAGGGCGCTATTATTTCATTTAATTCAATTATTCAATTTTATAATTATTTTATAATTGGCACTAAAAAAAAAAAACTAGTGTTAAATTTGTAATAAGCAGCGTGATGTTTCGATTCACCAAGCAAGAGTGGCTATGATACTCTTTACAGAGGGTTTCATTTAGTTTTATTAGGCAGAAAGAATGTGCTCATAAACCACGTTTATATTCTGCTTTTTCCCATCCTCGTATTTGTATATAGACCTTTAAAACCACAGCCTCATTTAATATAAAACATATTTCATACCGTCGCCCATAAGTATGCTATATATTTTAAAATAATATTTTGGATTTTGTACAGCCCAGAAAAATGCTACTAAAATTGTAGTAGAGATAATTTAAGGCAACTGCGGAAGAACTTTGGAAAGGGAATATAAAAACTGTAATTCCTAAAATTAGCAAAATAAAAAATTAATTTAAATTGAAGCAAGCATGCTTGGCGTAGACTTTTTACCCGATATTTCCGACTTTTGTTAACTGATCAGCATGAACATTTTGTCAGGCAACTGTTGTTACTGTTCCTCTTTATGTAGTGTGTATTAGGGCCATAAAAGCTTCACCTCAATTAAAGCAGAAACGTTAAAACTATTAGAAAATTTTCTTAAGAAATCAGAGTTCTGAAATCAATTTGTATTTAGCTAATTTTAATGATAAAAAATTCACAAAAAATACTGAAAAATATTTACCATCAATTGTAGACTTGTTTGAACGGAAGTTTCGTCAGCTTTTGAAGTTCTCGTATGGATACCAGGTGTAGGAAGGGAAAAGAAGTGAAAGCTGGTTAAGGAAATCCCTGGTTAAAAGAAGTAATAGGGAGGGGAGAAAAAAACAAGGAATTGGCTTGGGTTGCAGAGAGAACGAAAATATCTAAATCAATGGGAGAATTTTCAAGCATAGTACAAGTCGAAGTATTTGTCGTTGTGCGCCTAGGGAAAGAACTTCCATAATAGAGAAAAGCCAAACTCTCCGATAGCCAAGCCCTAGCTAGTTTAGAGAAAAGAACAAATTGAACCAACTAGGCAGCAGGAACAACCTGACCTACGATAGATACTGGGACATAAAATATCCTCGGAAACGAATTGGTCCACAAACTGGCACGCAAGGGTGCATCCACCACATTGGTACGGCCAGATCCCTACTGCGGCATAGGCCAACACACTATAAAAGGACTTTTAAGAAAGGAAGAGAATACGCTTAGAACAGCCTTCTGGGTAAACACCAGTGGGATGAGACAGGGTTCCAAGGGTTAATCCAACAAGCAAAGAATGCCCTCAGGAAAAAAAACAGGACTCGGAGCCACATGCACAAGTTGGGAATAACAAACACCCAACTTTGCAGATACTGTGAAGAGAAGGAGGAGTCCTCTGAACATATTCTAGCACAAAGCGATGCCTTAGTGAGGCGCAAAATCAGCAGATTTGGGAGACACATTCAACACCCAAACCATATCAGTAAGGGGGTATTCTCCATGTGCAAAATTTTTTTTTTTTTTTTTTTTTGTTTTTTTTATAGCTTGGATAGTTAAGAATATCGCCCCAAAAGGATTTTTTGAAATTCGAAATACTTTAGAAGATATAGCCTTTTTAGTCGAACAATGTCTTCGCTAAAACAAGAAATTTTTGACTAAATAAATTTCGAGTAAATAAAGCTGTGAAATAACGGCTGGTTCTTTAATTTGTATGGTTACATGTTGTCGCCTCAGATCGATATCGATTATTAATCGACTTTTAATCGATAATTATCGAAGGCTATGCTACACAATGCTCAGACTGACTAATCCGCTCAGAAACTAGAGCTGCGGCCGTATCTAAAGAAGGCAGAATGGCACGCAGAGCAGAGGGAGCTGCTGCCGAAAACAGTTTTTTTGAAGATGAGGAAGGTCCGCTGTATGCAGCTGGCATCGCCGACTAATATCTGTAAGTATATAATATCTGTAATATTTTTGGTTACTTTCAAAGCAACTTTTTCGGACTGCCAAGCCACTTTTCTCCAGTTCTACTAAACCGATTTTGATGAAATAATATGCAATCGACGCAGAATTGTCACCATTCTAGAACTGCATTTTTTTATTTTTTTTTTTTTTTCCCCAAAAAAGTTACTTTATACTTTAAACGCGTTTATCTCGAAACCACGTTTTTCGAACTGGCGGCCATGATTTCTCCAGTTACACTGAACCGATTTTGATGATTAAAACTGAAATCGACGCAGAATTGTCACCATTCTGGTCTGAACCTCAATCATAATTTTAAAAAAAAATTTACTATTTTTTTTTTTACACTAAACTACAAAAAAAAGGGCCAAAAATCGATTTTTCATTTTTTAATGGCCGCCATTTTGTCAAAAAAAATCACAAAATTTTTTTTCGAGGTTCAGACCAGAATTACATCTATACTGATTATAACCCCGTTTTTACTTTTCATTTCAGACATCCTGGAGACGTGGAATCATGGCCGCCAGCACTATAACTTTTTTTTTGGACACCCACTTTGACGGCCGATAACTTTTGGAACAGCCCTCGCATCGAAGCAGTAAAAATTTGTTTGTTTACTTTAATCTGTTTGTAACATAATAAAATAAACAGAATTGGAAAAACTCTTTGCGTTTTCAAATAAGATTTTTTTTTAAAAAAAGGTCCATAAAACAGCCTCGACATGGAGAATACCCCCTTAATTCAGCCTTGCACAACTACAGTTAGTTAGTTATGGTCACGTTCTGACTATCTGGCGATAATGGATAAACATATTTGTTGTTGTTGTGTAGGGAGAGCGGAGAGAGCCAATGGGAGAAATGTAAAAAGGAAGCGCTTATAGTTTTCTGCATGCATACAAACCTTATGTAATTGGTACCCATTTTGGGTCTAGTCTTCACAAAATTATGAATTTAACAAGAAAAAAAAGGTTGTGCTCGCGGTCTTCCAAAGAAAAATCAGACCAGGAGAACTCGAGTGTATTTGTCTCCCTCTAGTTAAAACTGCCAAAAAAACAGTTTTGTCAAAGATTTCTGAGATTGTTGGGGACCTCTGCCTTGTAACAAATAATTCAACAACTTACGTTTTATACCAGAGACCGGCAAAAAACATGCCCATTTTGGCATTGCGTGTGTGTGTTTAACATAGAAACGAGTTAATTTTGTACTGCTTCGTTGTTTCGAAGCAACATGGAAAACGTCGGTAAGCCGGACTCTGTACTCTATACCGACGGGTTTAAAAAATGGCCAGATAAAAAAAAAAAAAGGGATTAAATAAAAATAAAAATATAAAGGGGGGGGGGGAGAAAATAGAATAATCGAATTTGGCTAGACCTAAAACATTTCTTCATATATAGTGAAATGATTTTCTTCTGACATTGATTTTACACAAACTTAATATACGCGTGTACCTTCGTATAATAAAACTGAGGAAAAGGCTTAAGACTTATCAAATATCGAATAATTGGATTATGCCTGAAACATAAAATATTTATTAAATCAATACCAACACACCCTCATTTATCATTAAAGTGGTCCTATTCTCATTCCGTTTCGCTTTCCGAAGAATGCTGTATACCATCAATGAAATCTTCTCCCGTTTCCTTTTCATTATTATCATCCTCCTCATTGCCCACATCAATCTCATTGTCTTTTTCACTGCGTTCGAGAACTTCCCGAATGCGTTGCTCGGCATCCAGGGTCTTGAGATGATTATAGCACAAATGCAGCTTGTAGGCAGCCTCACAGTGATTCTTGCTCTGCAGATCCATGCACTCCTTAATCTCGGACTTTTCCTGCTGAAGAATATTTTCTACCTGTTTCTTGAAAGTATCCTCTAGCAGTACATCATACTTGACCAGGCCCAGTCGTTCATAGAGACAGCGTACGAAGCATTGCAGAGGTTCGTTACGCTTCAGATCAAGGAATGGTAACTGCGAATTACTGACATAGTCCATGTCGTTAGCGGTAGCAGCTACCTCGTTATCATTGCCGTAATCATTGGAGAGCAGGCTCAGGCGGAAGAGCTTTAGCTGTGACATGGATATCTCTGTCTCTCGCATGCAAGAGTGCAACATCTGATGACTGAGCTTTGGAAAGGTAGCATTATGCTGATCCGGCAGGTCAGTGCGCGTAAGCGACATATTAAGCGACACCGAAAGCGAGCGACACTGCAAATGAAATCTAATAAAACAGAACTTTTCATATAAAATGAAGTATAATACCCTTGCCAAAGGTAGCAGATAAATGAGACTTAGGCTCAGCAAGCACAGCAAACGAATTTCAGTATACATTGAATTTAAACTTTTCAAAAACTTCAGGTATTGAACTAGAATTCGGCCTCGACTGTCTCCTTTTATATGGATTATCCACTAATAATTCTACATTTTAATTGCAGTTTAATTGACAACGAATTTGTTTTAAGTATGAACATATTTTAATGCCTGACTGGGCTTCGATACTCAATAATTCAAAAATACATTTTTGACCTCAACTCACTATACGGCCATTTTAATGCCATGCCTCACTGCATCCACAAAGTCATTTGCATGTGATTATTAACATTTGCCATAAACATATTTGTTTAAAATATATTTTATGGCTACTATTAACTGTAATGACGGAATAAACAGCAATGCGCAATTTGTGCGATAAATCTAAAACATTTTTAGTGCCTCCCATAAAATTACTAAAATTATTTAGGTAAATACTAGAATTAACTCTAGAGTACACAATTTGGTTAAGCATTTTTGATGGGTTTTATGCGGGTTCTAATTTAAATTAGAATTTTCCCAAAAAGCTTTACCAAAAACAAATATTTAATAAAAATTGCCAACAATTTATTGCTAAGTGCTTGGAACTAATGGACAGCCAAATATTATAATGGTGCATTTCGGTTATGATTTGGGCCAAGACGTCTAGTATTTAGGGAATGACTCAGTCTGGATATTTGGAAAAAAAGAGAAGAGAAATCTGAACCTAATTTTTGGTGTTACAAGGTATAGGGGGGGTGGTTTTTTACCCAATCATCCAAATATTTGGAATCATTCTGTGGGTCCATCTTGCCTTGGTAGCCACATTCCACCGCGCCTGCCATGTAGCCATCGACGTAGCTCTTTCTGGATATGACTCGAAGAGCGCTAAGTCGATATTGTTCGCCACCGCAGACACATATTGGTTCGGCACAAAGCAAGACTGAGGTAACTACTCTGGCCAGTTGTAGTCGTCTTCCAGCTCTGGGTCCTCCTACGTTGGGAAGCATCCACGAAAGGGCTGTCTGCTTTTTGAAGCCTTTTTGCTTACATATTCGACGTGGGGACGAAAGCTTAGCCTGTTGTCCAGCATCACTCCCAAGTACTTTATGAACTCCTTCGATTTTACCAAAGCATTATCCACCATTATGTTCGCGAACTCTATATTCTTCCTGCTTGTGATGAGCACTGCCACCGTTTTTGGACCAGCTGCGGGGGGGGGGTGGTCCTCGTCAACTTAACTGGGCATTCGTTGGCCGGGTTTTTTCCGGCTGTTTCAGGCGGTCCGACTTGTCTTGCTACAATTTCTACATCCAGCATATTTATATTATGCTGGCGAAGGAAAGGTATATTATTAATACGAAACTTAAAGTTAAGTGAACAAACCCAAACCAACAAATAAGAGATAGGATATGAGGCCTAGAAGACGGCCAAATTTATAGCCAAAATTTGGAACCTAAA
Organism: Lordiphosa stackelbergi; assembly: GCA_018904235.1. Classification (NCBI taxonomy): domain Eukaryota; kingdom Metazoa; phylum Arthropoda; class Insecta; order Diptera; family Drosophilidae; genus Lordiphosa; species Lordiphosa stackelbergi. The sequence continues at coordinate 1,209 of JAEIFU010004321.1, read as the reverse complement.
CTTTTTGCGAGTACCTCTTTTGGGGAACAAAACAAGGGGCAAAAACATGGGGGGTAAAAGGTGAGAGAAGAAATACTATGCGGCAAAACAAAAAACCCAGAAAACATGTAAATATGCATCATTTAATGGGAAGACGCAATTTTTAGAAAGAGTTCCGATGTCAATATTTTAGGAAGGAACTGTTTGAGGGAGAGGTGGTCGTCGCGGCTTTGGATGGAGCCATGGGTTGGGCAAACCTGGCGGATTATATTGAGGGTGCTATAGTATATAGGAGGAGTATAGTAAATGAGGATTTTTAATATTCTTAAGTTTATGTACAACAGTTCTAATTTATTAATGTCAAGTTTAAATATTTGTAAAATGTTTTCACTTTTATAGTTTTAAGAGCCTGGGATGGCCCCCTTAAGAGTGAAAGATCTGCTATCTCGGCAATTAAGCCATGCCTAAATATGCAAAATGTTCTTATTTTATTTTATTAATAATAATAAAGAACCACTACTACTACATTATGTTCCACAGAAGTGGCCCAAGAACCGATCCCTGTGGGACTCCTGCCGTGACGTTGTAATACCTGGGGCCTTCCTCTGTGTCGTACAGCAGTTGGATATAATCCGTTGTAGATGGGTTGGTACTCCAAACTCGTGTAATGCGCGCAATATGCGTGATCAGCTAGGCCGTCTGTGGCCCAGTGGTTAGTGTGCTGGACTGCTGGGCGGGAGGTCGTGTGTTTGATCCCGCCTCTGAACATCTAATAATAAAAGTTTTTTCTTTCTTTAGAAGAATAGCTTTTACACATACGGTCACCTTCACCAGCTATTGGCGCCAGCTGTGAAGTATTTAGCCATGAAAAAGCAAATTCTCAAACTTTGCCGTTCGGATTCGGCGTTAAACTGTAGGTCCCTTTCTCTTGTGCGAAAAATTTAAGGCACACACGCCAAGAGATTGTGAGAAGCTTGGCTGGCCCCGTTGGAGGAGCTGTCAGCCAATTTTACATTATTTACATTTTAAGTTTCAAAGTTATTTATTTTATACATTTGAAGCAAAAAAATAGAGGGAGCTTACTTCGGCTGTACCGAAGTTTATATACCCTTGGAGCATGATATTTGCTGCCAGTTTGATATAGGCTATACGATATATTCATCCAAAAAGTTTTTCTCACTAGAACTACATTTTAGACCGATCGTTCCTATGGCAGCTATATGCTATAGT
>JAEIFU010004320.1:0-16509 GCA_018904235.1 Lordiphosa stackelbergi | reverse complement strand
TCCGATTTTGACATAAACTTCCAAATCTGTGTAAAAGCGTATAATATTTAAATAATCATGGGGAAGTGAGACACTTTAACATTAAAAACAAAAAAGTTTTTCTCTAAAGACACTTTTCGACCGATAGTTCTAGCAGAAGCTATAAGATATAGTCAAAAACCCGATCCGGTCGGTTCCGACATATTAGCAGTGTGCAGTAAAAGACTCTGTGTGCAAAGTTTCAGCTCGGTAGCTTTGAAACTGAGAGACGGATTTGCGTAGAAACAAGAACAGACAGACGGACAGACAGACGGACAGACGGACGGACAAAGCTCAATCGACTCAGCTCATCACCTGATTAGAATATATATAGTTTGTTTTTTAGGGTCGGAAATGAATATTTCTATGCGTTGCAAACGGACAAAATTATAATACCCTTTGCAAGGAGTATAATATGTTAAATTTAATTTAAAGGTGATTTTAATTTTCATCTCTGATTAACGCATAGAAGTGGAACATTATTGACTGCATTCAAGTTATTTCGTTGGACACCAGTGCCTCAAACATTGGTCAATACCAAAGGTGCCTCAGCGTACTCGGGCAGTTATTAAAACAAGATCTGTTGTATTTACCATGCAGAGACATCCTTATATATAAACTCAATTAGAAAAATAAATCGCTGCAAAAAGTTATTTTTTGTTTCCTTGAGCGTAGACATGTCCAATTTCGCCAAATATCAGGTACACTGCGCCTCCGGTCAGTCATGCTAGACGGATGGCTAGGGCTGAATACGGCATAAAAATATTTTTGTTTAGAAAATATTTTCGTTTGACTAAGAAAAGAATGAACGGGCTCCGTGATGTTTACATTTTTATTGTCGCGCTTCACATAAAGGCATGGTATAGCAGCAACAGTGTTATCGAGGCTTCCAATTTACATTTTTAAATCGGCTGCCAAGGGCGTAGCCAGCTTTCCGAAAAGCCTCTGTGGACACAGCAATATGCCTGAACTTTTCTCAGTGCGAAATTTTGTGGGCATTTTTTTACATCAGTGGCGAAACTTTAGGCCTTTCGTTACTTTATCCAAATGTTCCTTTTGACATCAAGCGAAAAATGGCAAAAACGATTTTGGAATTTGAAAATGTCAAAGAACACGGAGGGGGCCTTTCTGACATTGAGGGGGATATGAAAGAGCGATAGATTCAGGCAGCGACTGAAGAAAGATGAGAAATCTGGGGATAGGAGAGGCGATGATGACAAATAATTTGGCGGGGGGACATTCCCGTACAGGGCAAATTGTTGGCTATAAACAAGTGAAATGAACTTCCATGACTACAAATCAAGTAAATCAATTCATCACGAAAGATTTAAGCGATTTCGAGCAAGTTGAAATCCCATTGCTTAAAATCTCCATACATCCCCGTAAAAAAAAACCTAGTATTAAACACTCACAAGACTTAGATGTGATGTTAAATTGGAAATGTTTATAGACTGTTTAGTCACTGTCAATACATTGTCAGTCACTGTCAAGTCACTAATTAAAATCACTGTCCAAGGTCAAGTCATTGTCAAATCACTTTAAAGTTATGTTACGCCTAAGTCACTCTTTAGTCATTGTCAGGTCACTGTTAAATCACTGTCAAGTCACTGTCATGTCACTGCTTAGTCACTGTTTTGTTATTGTCAAGTCACTGTCAAGTCACTGTTAAGACACTGCTTAGTCACTGTCAAGTCACTGTGTTGTTATTGTCATGTCACTGTTTAGACACTGTCAAGTCACTGCCGAGTCACTGTTTAGCTACTGTTTAGTCACTGTCAGGACACTGTCAACTTATGTTTAGTCACCTTCACTTTCCCCCTGAAAGTGGAAGGTGTCCCTGGGACACTCCGCTAAAACAACAACAAAATATGCTGCTGAATATCATAAAATATCGAACCGAAATAAAATATGTTTCACATCAAAAAACCAGAATTTTCCAAAATTTTGCCGAATTTCGGATTTTCAGTGTGATTTTGAAACATTCTTGTCCCATAGAATCTCTGAGAGTCAAGATCAATGTGGGTGGGAGTCATGTGAGAGCAAGCTAGCTCTTTTGTAGCATAATGTTTCACATTTTGCTCTTAAGTTGCTTTGGCAATGGTCAGGCAAAGACCGCTGAAGCCTGAACAGGGATGTTCATGAAACAGCTGTATGGTCAAACAGCTTTCTTTGTGAAATTAAAATGAATTCTATTTAGAGACCAGCTTCGCTTCGGTAGTTTGTTTATTTCTAAGTTTCAGCTATAACGAACCAGTTTTGCGCCGTTTTTGCTGGTAGCCTGGCTGGCATTCACAGTCACCCGAACAGTATCAACACAACATTGTAACTTCACACCTTTAGCTTCTATCTGGCATTCATTAGTTAGCTGATCTGCTGCTCATGCGTTCGTGCAAGCGAGCATCGGTGTCATTAGCGTGTCCACCCCACACCCTACACCCCACACCCATGTCATCTTCCACTGGACAATGGACAAACAAATCGTTTGACATCTCCGCATCTGTCTTTGAGTGCAAGTGCACAGCGTCTGCATTTGGAGCTTGATTGGTGTATTGTTTATTGGCCGCCTGACATAGATTGAGGACAACCGATCCCCCCCGCCCTCCGCTCCGTCCCTTCGTGCGGTTTTACGATTGTCCAAATATTTTCCCCCCGCCCGACTGTTAATTATGGGCACGAGTTGGAGTTGGCGTGACGGATGGCCAGAAGTGTGGAATTTCCGTGGCTGTCAAACGCGACGCATGATCAGATTTTGCCGGACATTTAGGAAGAATCTAAAATGCATTAGTGACCATTAAAAGTCCATAAGGCCAACGATCCGCTCGGATTCGGATTCAATTTCGGTGACTTTAATAATGTTGTAAAGTCACGCAAGAGACTCGGTCAGCTGGCCACATTCCATGAATGGAAACCTCACAGCCGCCACATGAGAATGGATTTATTTTGTAATTAGCCCGGGGTTCTAACGACGGACGAGGCGACCACCACATAGCGCCGATTGATCGATCAAAGCTCTGCTGTTACGGGGGCCTAATAAATCATTTTTCCATTTTCCCCAAAGTGAGAACTCACGACCGCCTGTGGCCGCTCGAATTGTCTGTCAAAGGCTATTAACCCCATTCGCGTGGAGCGCTCCACTTGTTCCTGGCCTGAGAATCAAAATGCCCAACAAAACAAAACAAAAAGAAGAAATTGTTAAATTGTTTCCCCAAACAGAGAGTTGCCATGTTTTGATCGCGGCAAGAGACCGGCATGAAGCAACGCCTCAACCGCATCAGTTTGAGTGTTTTGATTAATGCCAGTTTTGACAGCTGTCCAGGCGCTGCCATTGATGATGGACTGGAGGGAATGGACAGGAGTATTTCAAATCGAGTTTAGTAAAAAGTTTATTCAGTTAGTAGCCGGTTCGGCTGAGGCGGGAGGTGGGCTGCTTTCGCATCTAAATCTAAAATCACTCCAAAGGTCATCTTCGGGGTCTTGAGCCATTCTGTGTGTACTTGGAGGTGTAATACTTCATTTCGCTTGCTCTCTGTGTAATGCCAGGATAGGGACCCTTATAGCTGTACAAAAAAAAAAAAAGGAAACCCTATAATCCTTACTCAGAAAGAAACCATAAACAAATCTCACCGTGAATTCAAAATGAACCAGGTTTTCAGTTCCTGCTCTGAGGAGCTGTCCATGGAGGCAGGTTGCTGCAAAAGTTTACCCAGAGTATAAACTGGAAACGCATAGTACTCCTTTGTAAGAGCATAGCGTGAGCTGTGACGTGGACTGGGTGTAGAGGTGGTACTTTCTGGCGGTGCCTCTAGACTCTCCTCCATGTAAACAATGCGAAAGGGTTCCTCCGTCTTTGCCTCCTCCTTCGCCTCCTCCTCCGAAGTTTGGTACTGCCTTTGATTGTCCATTGGCCATTGCACCACCTCCTGGGCCGTGCGATACGCATTATATTGTTTGGCCTTCTTTCGCTTACGCTTGCTACGTGGCAACTGGGTCTCTATGCTGGGTGGCTCTTCGGTGGTGATGGCCTCGTGTGCATAGAAGGGTATAAGTGTCAGATTGAGCATATCCCTTTGTCCGGGCAAGCGAAAACGCTCCACTATGGGCTTGGGTCGAAACATGGGCGTCGAGGGTGGATAAAGAATTTGTCCCGGCACCGGCTCCTGCATGGGATAACGTCGAGCACTCAGCATGGTGTTCATTAGCCGTTCCCCCTTGGTGTTGTTGTACACGAAAATGGGATAGTTGGGACTACGGTTCAAGGTATTATCACCCGGGGCATTGTCAAATGTGGGCAAATGACGACGTCGCTGAGCCCTTCTTTCGCCTCCACGTGGCTGTATATAACGCTGGGGCAACATCAAGCGACGTCGGTTAGCGCTAGCTGTGGGTGCACGCACCAGGAATGTGATGGCAGCCGGTTCACTTGGTGCTTTGGCCTCTCGGTGGCTAAACATACTCTTAGTTGTGGTCTCGCTTTGATCCTCAAGTATCCACAGAGGACGTGGCTCTACAGCCCAACAGTGGCAAACCAGCAGAGCTAGAGACCAGGTGGCAGCTAATGTCTCCATGTGTCGTCGAGTGTTTTGGGCAGAATGTTGGACTTGGTTGGGTCAACACATGAATTTATATGACAATTAATTGGGTTCTGGTGTCGTGTGACTTAACTTACTTTCGTTTGGAGGGTTCAAGCGAAAATCGCACAACTTGTTCCCCAAGCGGGTCGTTGTGCTAACTGGGTGAACTGGTTTCCCTTGGCCCAGCAGGCCAGTTCTCTTGTCTAGGTCAAAAATTACTTTTTGTTATCTAAAGAAAATTGGATTTGAAAGAAGGTCATAAAAGTACCGCCATAAGGGATAAAAATTTATAATCAAATTTTTTAAACCTAAAAAAAAAAAAAAAATAAAATAAAATAAAAAAAAATAAATATTTATTTAAAAAAAAAAAAACCCGTCGCGCTTCGCTGCGCCTTTGACAGTATAGAACCAATATCAGCCCACATCCTTCCCCATACCACCCAAATTCCACCCACTTACCGCCCTCGTCCCACCCACTTCCCGCCCACATCCCACCAACTTCCCATTCACCCATTCCTATTACCACCCACTTCCAAAAAACGGCAATCCCACCCACGTCCCACCTAACTACCACTCACATCCCGCCCACAACCCATCCACTTCCCAACATCTTCCCTATCCCGAGTTTTCAGTCCATCAGATAAAAAATGGGGTCGGATTTTCCATCATTGGAAAATCACACTTTAAATTATTTCGCATTTTATCCTTACAAACCGAGTCTCAAGTCAATCGGATGAAAAATAGTTATTTTCCCTGTAGAATTTTTCTGGAATTTGCACGCCTGGGGCGGAATTTCCGTCATTGGAAAATCATGCTTCAAATTAATTCGTATTTTATCGTTGCAAACCGAGTTTTAAGCCAATCGGATGAATAAACGTTTTTTTTTTTGCATGCTGAATTTTCTGCGCATTTTCACTCGCGGGGATCAGATTTTCCGACATTGGAAAATCATATTTTTCAATTTCATCCATTGAAACCGAGCTTCAAGCCAATCGGATGATAAATAGTTTTCCCGCAGAATTTTCCGTCCGACGGGTCAAATTTTACCGACATTGGAAAGTCGCATTTCAAATTAATTCGTATTATTTCTTTACAAACCGAATTTTAAGCCAACCGGATGAGAAATAGATACATTTCTGCAGAATTTTCCGGGCATTTTTACTCCTGGGGGCGGATTCTCCGACATTGAAAAATCACATTTTAAATTTTTTTCACAAACCGAGTTTCAAGCCAATCGGATGAAAAATAGTTTTTTATGTGGAATTTTCCGACCTTTGGGTCAAATTTCCCAACATCAGAAAATCATATTTCAAACTATTTTCTTATTCCATCCTTAAAACCGAGGTTGAAGCCAATCGGAAGAAAAATAACTTGTTTAATGCGGAATTTTCCCTCCATTTTCCTCGTGGGCTCCGTCTTAGTACACACCTTCACCACTAACAGAACTCCTGTCCAAATTACAGCCCTCTATCTCTTACCGTTCAGGCTGTGCGATGATTGCCAATGAGTCAGTGTATCAGTCAGTACACTCTTCTTCTTTAGATATAGAGCGAGGCCAAAAAGTGGGAGAGTATTGGCCAAGACCAATATAATCTCTAAGATGCCGTACGCCCATGCAATGGTTTTGAATATGTAGCTGTTTATTTTTGTGTGCGCCGAAATCCGCGTCTCTACGCTCACACAAAGTTGGGAACGTAAAAATCTGTAAATAGAATGAACTTGCTTGTGTGAGTAATGCTTGAGAATACGTGTGCACACTTACAGTCGTCGGCTGGCGCTGTATGCGTACAAAAACGCGGCTGGCTCTAGGAGGGCTCTCTGGCTGGCTTCTGGACAAAATTTCAAAAGAGCCAAAAGTCCCTGGAAAAGCCATCCCCAAAAATCAAAATCGTGTGCAAAAAGAATGCGAAAACATATTCTAATGTCTTTGGTATTGGTGTGTAAAAACCTAATCGCATTCTGCTCTTTTGGATTAAGCTTGGCGAGCGTTCGGGTCGTGTACGTGTGAATAGCGAAATGTTTTCGCCCATGGGAGGATCCAAGGGGGCTATCGCTAGTAGAGAGATATTAAAATTCCATTAAACAATTCAGCATTTATTTGAGCATCTTAATCTTTATAATAGACTAGCTGAACCCGCCGCGACTTCGTCCGCGTGCAAGTTTTGAAAAATCTTAGTAAATAGAAAAAATTGTTTAGCTCTTTGAACACTAAGTTTGTATTTAATCTATTTGTTAAAACGCAAATTCTTTTTAATATCATTGGCTTCATTTGCTTAATTTTTGGAACAGTTTCGCTTTTAGGCCCTCTTCTGGTCTAGAAAATTTTTTTTTCAAATTTTTTTTTATTCTTTTATTTTTTAGCTTAGATATTCAAAAATATTTATCCCAAAAGGATTTTTCAAAATTCGAAATACTTTCGGAGTTATAGCCATTTTTGTCGACCAATGTCTTCACAAATACAAGTAATTTTCACATTACTTCAAACTTTGAACGCGTTTTTCTCGAAACCACGTTTTTCAAACTGGTGCCCACGTTTTCTCAAGTTCTACCGAACCGATTTTGATGATGTAGGGCTTTATGGACGCAGAATTAACGTGGCTATCGTCCCTACCTCAATCTTTAAGAAAAAAAAATTTTTACTATTTTTTTTACACTGGACTGCAAAAAAAATGGTCAAAAATCGATTTTTCGTTTTTAAAAGGCCGCAATTTTTTTAAATTCAATTTTATTTTCACAGTTCTGGTACGGACGATAAAGGCATTCATACTTACCAACTTTTCATCTTCCGTTTTGCTTTCTGATAATTCTAACTCCCGGAAACGTGGGCACCATCGACACATCTTTTTTTTGGAAGAGCCTACTTTGGATCCCGAGAACTTTTTGAACAGCCCTCGCATTCACAAATTTTTAATTTTGTATTTTTTATAATGAATTGTACAACCAAATACAAAAAAACAGAATTATAAAATCTCTTCCCGATTTCTTTCCACGAATTTTTAAAAAAACATGTAAAATTTAGCCCTCTAGACCAGAAGAGGGCCTTAAGTCGAGGTGACTGGACATGTGTGCATGTGCGAGTGTAGATCCGCCAGCCATCGGTCTCTTTTCGATAAGGTGGATTGGACTGTATGAATGGTTCTTGAGTGGCTATTTAAGCCAGGCTGCAGAAGCTCCTTGAAATCAGATATGACGTCTTCATGTATGGATGATCGTTTTGTTGTTTCTGTTCGCTGCGAATAGGTTGATCGTCTGCAGTTGATGTTAAGCTCCGACTATTTCACAAGACGCGGCCGGCATATTTGTGTGTGTGAAGCCCTCAGTTGTATTGTTGGCACTTTATTTATGTGAATTTGTTTAATGTTTTTTGTACATTTCACTTTTGCTGTGTTGCTGCTGTTGCAATGCGTTTGTACTTTTGTTTCTGGGCACCACCGTTTTGGTGAAAGGGCAACCCTGTTTAGCATTAGCATGGAAACAAACCTTCCAACTAGTTTTTTATATCAGAAAATTTAATCTCTTGAAATTTTGTGACACCGACGGATTTTTCGATCCCAAAATCTCTAGAGATTTCCAGGTAGTTGCCTCACCTGCTAGTGCGTCTAGCTGACGCCGGTAGGTATGAATCCGTAAACGAAGCAAACCTATTGCTTGTGCGACCGAGTGGCGCCAGTTGCCCAAAAACTAACTCTCGAAGCAATGGAAGCAAAGGCGGCAACTGGCATTACATTTAAAACGATCTTCCTCCAAAAAACCAGGAAATTCAATTTACAATTGTCTTTTTATTACCATCAAAGCTCACATTGTGTTAAGCTGCTTATTGTGTTAAGTGTCCAGAACATCATCATTAACGCCTCCAAATAAGATTCTGAACTGGAATCCACTTTTGTCATTGGCTTTGAAACGGTTTTACTGACCATAAAACTAATCCAATGAACATAAATTCCAGCTGAAGCGTAGAAAGTTATCATAAATTCTATTGAAATTACATAATGGAAAATCTTCATCGTGCAAAAGAATAAGTTGACCCAAATTCCAAATTTCCCAAACCCAAAATTGAGGAAAAGTCATCAACAAATTTTTATGGCCAATTCTCGCTGTGTTGCGGCTCTTTCAAGGGGAATACAAATTTGAAAATGAAGAAAAAACAAAGCCACGCCCCCTCCCCTTTGCACCGTGGGCTACCATCATTCATTCAATCATTTTGTCAATGATGTGGCTTTCTGTTCATTATTATTATTGATTTCCTAGGCTTATATTTCGCTGCTCCAAGCCTGCAATTAATTTTCTCGTTGTTTTCCCCCTACCCGAAAATGAAGAAGAAACCCGCTTCGTGTCGGCTCTGAGGCAGATGCACCAGCAAACTGAATGGACCTATAAAAGCTCGACTGGTGACTGTTTTTGTTTTTAGAACAAATGCAGCTGCGCATGCGTGTGGAACGCAACAATATACACATACATTATTTTTTTTTTTGAATACTTAAACCAATCAAGGATACCAAGGATACCAAGTGAGCAGTGAAAATGTGGCAATACTTTGTGGTATGTGGCAAAGAAATGGAACTATTTTGATTTTTTTTTTGAATGTGACAAATTTTGTAAAGTGAAACCAAAGTGTTGGAAATATTTGGAATATAAGCAAATTGTTTAGGAAACTAAAGTTTAGTATTTATGTGAAGCAAATCAATTTAAATTTTGTGTTCTATTTTGGATATTTTCTGAATGTGATGTGATCTGAAGTGATGAATAAGGTTGAAGGTTTTAGGGATTGTGATACAGAACCAAATAGCAACAGCCCTTCAAATTAAAAGCAAAATTCGCTTACGAAGAAATAAAGGACTACAAAAAATTGCTTATCAAATGATGAGTAAACTTGTTTGTTTTTAGGGCTTTATTCTCTAATTATTAGCTCTGCTTTATTAACAAAGGCTAAGTGATTGATGTTAGCCATCTTTCTAACAGATACAGTATGCATTTTTGGCGAATCTTAACCATCCGCCTCGAAGGACCAACAAGTTTTTATACTCTGTACCAAAGGTAACAGGGAGAAGGAATCATTTTCGACCCTATAAAGTATATTTAGCATATAAAGTATTTATAGCGTATGACCAATCCGATTTAAGAGATGATAAAAGATAGAGGTTTGACATGTATGAGACATATACTTCTTATACTTGCAGGCACACTAGTAGAAAACTAGAACGAATAATTTGAGTACGAACGCTCTTAAAAAAAATTTATTCGTTCTTAAATTTTCAAGAATTTTGCTCTTGGAACAGAGCTAAATTCTTTCTCAATTTGGTTCTTATAGGCAAGAGGAGTAAGGGGAAGCAAACTTTGAGAGAATAGCGATGAATGAAGAATGTCGGGATCAAAAATTCACTCTTGGATCAAGAATTTTCACTCTTGCCGTACTTTTGAGTACGAATGCTGTTGATTCAAGAGTGAAATTCTCTATTTTTTCTCTGAGTGCAGTTCAACTTTGTTTTCAATTTTGTACACCTTATATCTCCCACAGTTTTATACATAGATGGTTTGTACACTCAAATAAAAAGCAGAACGATTCGGTCTTAAAAAAAAACGCTCTTGATTCTATCCTGTTTCGGTCTAGAATTTGTTAAGAACGATTCGCTCTTGAATATTCTTACATTGAGTACGAATCGTTCTTAAATTTGAAATTGACCGTTAAAAATTTAAAAATAGAAACAAAATTCTTGATTCGAGAAAAAAAAAATGTTTTAATTTAAAATCATTTCGTTCTTGATGTAAAAACGAGCTTTTACTTTAAGTACAAATCGCTCTTAGATTTTGATTATTTTGAGCTCTAAAAGTTCTTCAAAAATCCCAATTCATGCTTAACATATCCAAAGCGTTCTTGAAATCAATAATTTCGGGGTTTTTAAAACCGCTCTTGAATCAAGAAATTTCCGTACTAAAATCAAGAATTTTCTGGCTTATTGAAGTTTTGAAACTGACAATTCTTGATTTAAGTACGAAAATTCTTAAGTTTTCTCTACAGATAATTACACTTAAAAAGAAACGATCGGCAGAGTTCTAGATCAGTGGTGCCCAAAATGCCAAAGGCCTATCCCATGGGATAGGAACTCATAATTCTGCCGGCGTAGCAGCCGACACACGCATAGATAGATAGAATACGTGTGTTCTATAAATAGCACACTCGGCGGCTGGCTCCCTCACGATGAATGCTTTCGTGTTTTTTTTCTCTGAAGATGCATTTGTTCGTTTGCTCATGTTTGACGTCATGACGTTTACTTGTGTTTCTGTAAGCAAAGCAAGGGATAATGTGAGTTTGGGCACCACTCTTCTAGATCGATCGGGCTACAATTTATGTTCTTGGATGTACTTAAATTATGTAAAAAAACATTTTAGAATAGAAAAACGACTGTTAATATCAGGAACATTTCGTACTTACAGTTACAGTTAGCCGAAAAATTTAAGAAAAGATCTTACAAAATTTCTCGGATTAGGGACAAAAAAGACTTAGAAATTTGAATCTGTTCCTAAAATTCCCTCCAGGCTCAAACACTTTGGTTATCGAGTGAGGATAGATTTCTGATCTACAGTATTAGCATCTTAGTCTTTCGTTTATTCATTTCCCTACAGACCTAGTTTCAAGAACAAATTGGGAAAGCTTAGAATTTGAACATTTTGTACTTATTATACCCTTGGGGGACATATTAAAAATTGTCGGATGTTTGTAACGCCTGAAGAAACATCTAAACACATAAAGTATATATTCTTGATCAGCATGACGAGCTGAGTTATTACGAAGCCATGTCAAAGCGTCTGTCCGTCTATCCGTCTGTCCTGTCCGTCCGTCTGTCCGTCTGTTTCTATGCTATCTCCTCCGTCAGTTTTTAAAGACTATCTCAACCAAACTTTGCAAAAGCATAAATACGCTGCACATTGTCGGAACCGGCCGGATCGGATGACTATAACGCCTGCTTCTGCCACTTGAACGATCCGGTTGAAAAAGTAGTCTTAGTGAGAAAAACTTTTTGTTTTCAATGCTATCGCTCCCAGCTCCCCCGTATTTATAAGTTTTCTATGATTACGATTCCGCAAGAGATTTATTAAAATCGGACAACTATATAAATAAGCTGCCATACAAAGATGAGTTTTGAAAAAAGTCTTAAGCCGGGTATCCACTTTACCGCGGAAACTAAAATTCCTGTCAAACTTCATACTTAAAAAAACAGTGGCAGGAATTTTGGTTTACATTTCGTTGGCTTGATCCAGCAACATGAACGTAATCCACAGTTTCTTATCGATAGTTGGCATATCGATAGCATGTGTGGATGGAAGATAACTGTTACCGCAGGGCGTACCAACAATTATTTTGGGATGTGATGAGCGAAAAATTTTGGGGAACTATATTTTTGTTTGTTATTATAGCATCTGTGCTGGGGAACCATCCGGCGTGCAAAGATTGGTGGGGAATGGTTTTAAAGGCACCCTTATGCCAAATTGATGAGGCCGCCAGACGGATGCTTTCCATAGACACAAAGGTCGGAGAGATGTCGTCCGTTAAGATGCCTTCTTAATCTGTGTGTTGCCAGATCATAGGCAAATATATTAGAGTGGTGCACCTTGGTCATGATACCTGCATACCTTTGTGTGCATATTAATTTGGGCGCATAATGGCGAAGCGTCCACGCCGCGGTATGTAGTTGTATGCCTCACATACCAGGGGCCCCACATAGATGACTCTAGTTTTTGAGGGCAGTGGATCATGCCGTACCCCGTAACGGAATCGCCCAGATCCACCGCTTCGAGGCTTAAGAAGCCAATGGAGCTGCAACCGTAGCCACTGCCCGAGTCACATGGACGATCCTAGTCAAGCTTCTCGACGCGTCGGTTCAGAGTCACGCCAAGGTATTTGGCCACGTTATCCGTACTGATCTGGCCATCGAGTTAACAAAATCCTTAATATATTATATAATAAATGCGGATGTTTTTGGGCAATCTTGTATCCGACGATGAAAGACTTCATTTGATTGGCGAACAACCAAGAGGTCATACTACTACTGCAGTGATGTTTTGTGCCATCCGGGACACACAGCAAAGTGTCATGCCATCGGTTTATCATCCCCAAGTATAAAGTATGTAGCACATACTCCGAGCAGCATGCTTCCTCCAGAAAATACTATTTATTTTTTTAAATTTATTTAAATTCAAATAGTTAACAGTGCTTAACAGCTGATTGATCAGAGTGACCTTCCACCCTTTCGGTGCGTGGTCACACTGTTTTAGTTATGTTCCACACACACAAGAAATAAATAGCAAATTCCTGGCAGGAATTTTCCGCAGTGCTGGATACAGGCCTTTAGATGGGCAATATAAAAATTTAGTACGTTCGGTCTACATATCTGCTCTACTCAGATCGGTCTCAAAATGTCTAACCCAAAATAAAAATATTAAATATAATAAAGTAAATGCTCAAGGAGGAGATAAGCTTGTTACTTATTTTTTTAATATTATTCTGTTTCAAATCTGTTTGGAGCTTATTTAACATTTTGAATATTGCTGCCATATATATCCGACTAAAAACTGGTACAAACTAATATCTATATATATCTCGAGGCGATTTTAAAAACAGTAGAGTCCACAGGGCGGATTAAAAACATTATGCTTGAAATCAACTTTTTATACTTGAACTGTATTTTTCAACTTGAATATTTTACGCTAATTATGAATTTAAGCCTTTTAAACAGCTTGGGGCATTATTTATTACCCATTTGATCGAATTTTTTCATAGAATCGGGTATGTTAATAATTTTACATTTACCAATTGGATATTTCGCGTGATTTTTTTACTCATTTTGACATTAAATTTAGCTTAATTTTTTCGGAAAAAGTGACTTTAGATTATATGTACTTTCGCTATCTAAAGTCTTTCTGATGAGTAAAAAGGGCTATACAAGAATGCATAAAAACCATGAGACGCTATACCAATGCAATTAACTGTAAGTTTTGCTTCGCATTATAGCAGAAACCACATAAATATAATGATGGAAAAAATGTCACGTTCGACATGTCACGTATCGACAGAGATAAATATTTTTACAAAAAATGTGGCTCAAGATTTTAAATCAAATAATATACATTTCAAAGAACTATTCATTCATAAGATATTAAAATTATTTGGGCTTAGTTATTGTGTTAGGTTTCGCTAAATTTTGTCTTTATATAGCTGCTCGCGAAAACCACTTCTGTTTTTGTCACGTTCGAATAGCTTCCAATTTTGTCATTATTTTGGAAACCGAATTTCACTTGATATACTCTTTAACACTAATTAAAGTGCTTGCTCAAACTATATTATACAGTAAAAAATCGAATTAAAAATTCGATTTATTTGTTTTCTTTTATCAATGTGTACGAGTCACGGTTCGCCCGTATGCTGTCCATTTGGTTCTCGCATCATTTTGGTAATTTGGGTTGGGGAATATATAAGTGACATCGGTTTCGCATAATAATCACACATCTCCATTAAATCTTAATTGTAAAATGATCTCGCTTCCGTAAAAAATGTATTTTGCTTAAGCTTTTTACATAGGGTCCATTTTGTCGAACCGTGACCGTCATTTTATATAAAATGAAAATGACAAAATGATTCAATTTTTAATTCTTTTTTTGCACTCTTACCAAACGCTAACTAATTATGTATATCAAGAAATATCGGTTTCCAAAATAATGACAAAATTGGAAGCTATTCGGACGTGATAAAAACAGGAAGTGGTTTTCGCGAGCAGCTATATAAAAGACAAAGCTTAGCGAAACCCTATCACAATTACTAAGCCCAAATAATCTTAAAATCTTATGAATGAATAGTTCTTTAAAATGTCTATTATTTAAGAATCTTGAGTACATTTTTGTAAAAAATTTTTATCTCTGTCGATACGTGACTTTGGAGCGTGGCTTTTTCCATCATCATATTTATCTGGTTACTGCTATATAAAGCAAAAGCTTACAATTAATTACATTGGCATAGTTTCTCATGGTTTCTTATGCATTCTTGTATACACCTTTGTACCATCAGAAATATTTTAGATAGCGAAAGTACATATTATCTATAGTCACTTTTTTCCAAAATTTAGCAAATTTAATGTCAAAATGGAGAAAAATCGCTCTAACAGGTGAAACCAGTATATTCAATTGGGTTATTAGTAAATGTAAGATTAGCTTATTAGTTTAATTTGATTGTTTCCCTATGAAATTCGTTCAATTATAGTGTTTTAGCCACTTTATTTTTTTTTGGCCTAGGTGGACCTTTTTTGGAATTTCACCCATATGCAGAATATGCAAAAATACAAAACCTATATTTTTATGAAACTCCCCATATTTCAGTTCACATATTACTTGGTAGGCCAGGGTTACTAAAGGTCAACCACAAAGATGAGTATAAAAAATACGTTTGATTTAAAAACGACTAAAAGATTTGCCAATAAAACTGTTTTTGTTTTCCAAATGAGGAATCGGTGTGCGTTGCTACACACTCTCTTAAGAATGTTAAATTCAAAACGAAGAAGTGAAGAAAACACATAATAGACAATTGCCATCTATCAACTTTCATTGACAACACACTGCGACAAATTTCAATGACTTTCAAAACTACCAAAGCACCACTATGCAGAATCACGAACGAAACCAAATCCCTATCAGCGTTTGGCTAGATTGGAAGCACTTATTTTTTTTTGGACCCTCAAAGTTTTGAAATTGGGTGTGCCAACCAAAAAAAGGTGTCATTGGTTTTGGGCAAACAGCTCATTCAGTTTTTTACAGTGATAGCTGCAAACTGCTTCGACAAAGTTGTAGCTGATAGTCCATAAGGAAAATTCTTCATACAAAGATTTTTAAAAAGTTATGTTTTCGAGTAATTCTTCTTAAAAAACTTTTTCAAAAACGTATTTTGTTACTTTTTGGAGAGCATAACTTTTAAATCATCCGAATTTTTCATACATACTTTCTTTTGGCAAAAGAAAGCTTTTGAGATACCAAACAACTCAGCTGAACAAGGTTTACAATGAACACTTCTACATCGCAAAACGGCCCCAAAAGTGTGAATTTCAAAAAAATGACTTTTTGTTGTCATTATTTATTAGGTACTCAGTTTTTCACCAAAATAATTAAAATGTTAGAGCACCTACCGAAAAGTGAAAAAAAATTTTATATTTAAAAAACGGAGCCATGAAAAAAATTTTGGAAATCGATTTTTTGAGATCACCATTCCAAACTACACCAAAAAAATTTTAGTAGACATGGGTATTTTTGGCTGTAAACTGGTGTAATCATAGGTCATACGAAAAATTTTCAAATTTTTGGATTATTTATTAACGCCTGCGCTTTCAAGTACTCAAATGAAAATTTGACAAATTTCGCGGTTTTTTGTCTACACCTCTTATATACGCGTCTTCAATTGCTTTATATCCAATCTTCACGATTATCTTCGGTCCTTTGATTTTCTTGGCCACATGATCTACTCCTCCTCTTTACTTGCCGGCTTACGCGTCTTTATGATACTTATGAGCTTAAATGTGAATATTTGATATATCGCGATTTTTTTGACCATTTGTTCCTTTACAGTATTTACACGTTTACTATAGCCGTCTATTAAATCTTCATAATAATCTTAGCTCTTATGGAAAATGTAAAAATTTTCCAATATTTTAGAATGTTTACTATACATCTTTAATTTGCCAACGCCTGCGGTTTTTTAAATACTCATATGAAATTTTGGCAAATTTTGAGGTGTTGGACCATTAAGTTCTTATAACAAAATGTTTAACTTAACCGTCTATATTGGCCATGTATCTAATCTATATAATAATTTTTATTTGTTATACATTTACATATTTTGCATATTTTTTCATATTTTGTATATTTTTTTACATATTTTGCATAT